>JBBPMR010000219.1:0-31418 GCA_038090415.1 Rossbeevera mucosa | reverse complement strand
TTATGAGCTAGTCTTTTTGCGGAGAGAGGCGGGGATGAGTGGTTGAGACGGTCCATGAGGGGAAGAAGAGAAAAGTCAAGCTTGCGACATGACAAAGGCTCTGTATATCGAGCTCTGGCAATATTCCCTCCACATCCGTACCTTTTTTATCGACTATGCTAACCGCGCAGCGTTCACACGGCTACTACTCCTCCCCCTTTTCTCACAGACCCTCAGAACTTCCTCTGCCTTACCCTGACCTTTCACCCGTCTGCCTTCTTGGCCTCGATGCGTACCACCCCAGAACAGGCAGAGGAATTGCGCCGCGCTTACGCCCTCAATGACCACCCCACACGCGACCAGAGACATGACCTTGCTGACAAAATCGGCATGTATGTCATCTCCGGCTCATTCCTTGTTTGCCTGCTCGATCCTCATGTTCCAATCTTTCCTTTTCAGGCGGCTGCAGAGCGTCACGAATTGGTTTCAGAACCAACGCACTTCAGAGACAACACGGTGTCGCTGGGTACTGGAAGCCCAAGCGGGAGAAGATTGAGAGCAGAAGCATATGCATCCAGGAGAGCCGTGGTATTCCCCTGAAGTTGCGCACAGGAAATCCAGGAACGGGCGGCGTGAAAGCGGGTGGAAGTACGACCGATGGCAGCCCGACTTGCAATTGAAAAATTTAAAGCAGCAGCATACAGATCAGAAGAATCATGGGACTGTTTATAACGGATATTAGATGAATCCCCAAGGGCAATCAGTAAAGCTGGCTTGTCCGGATGGCCGTCGGATGTCAAATAAACGGCTTCCTCTTTCATCAAGATCGACCTACCTATTTAGTTTGCGAGGTCTCCAAAACGCTCAAAGCGATTCAGTAATAAGTTACCAAGGGATCTGGCTTATCTGAATGACCATGGAATGTCAGAGAGATAGCTTCCTCTTTCCTTGAGATGGACCTATTCAAATCCGTGAGGTCTCCAAGACACTCAAAGCGGTTCAATAACGAGTTCCCGAGGTTGTCCAACAGACCTTGTCTGAGTGGCCGTCGGGCGTCAAATAGACAGCTTCTTCGAACATCAAGATAGACTTATTTAGATCCCCGAGATCCCCGAGATACTCAAACCAACTCAGCAACGAGCTCCCGAGGTCGCTCAACTGAGCTGGTTTATCTGGATGACCGTCGGGCGACAAGCATACAGCCTTCTCTTTCATCGAGATGGACCTGCTTAGATCCACGGGGTCACCCAGACACTTAAAGCGATAATGAATTCCCTAGGGTATTCGGCCGAGCTGGCTTGTCTAGATGGCTATCGGGCATCAGACAGAGAGCCTCCTCTTGCATTGAAATGGACCTGTCAGGTCCCCGAGATGTTGAAAGCGACAGGATAATGAGCTTCCGAAGTTGTCCAATCGAGCTGGCTTATCTGGATGGCCACTGGGCGTCAAACGGACGGCCTCCTCTCTCGCTGAGATGGACCCGGTTAGATCTGCAGGGTCCCCAAGGCATTCGAAGCGACGAAATAATGAGTTCCCGAGGTTGCTCAATCGACCTGGCTTGTCTTGATGGTCATCGGGTGTCAAACGGACAGCCTCCTCTCTCATCAAAATGGATCTGTTGACATCAACAAGATCCCCGAGACCTTCAAAGCGACTCAACAATGAGCTACCGAGCCTGTCCAACAGGGCGGGTTTAAATGGATGGTTGTCGGGTGTCAAGCAGACAGCCTCCTCAAACATCGAGATGGACTTGTTCAGATCTGCGAGGTCCCCGAGACTCTCAACAATGAGTTCCCGAAGTTGTTCAACCAAGCCCGCCTGTCCGGATGATCGTTAGGACTCGGAGAGACTGCCTCTTCCAACCTCGGGAAAGACCTGTGTACGGCTCCCAGTTCCCGAAGGTGGTCGAAGCGGCGCCATAGCACGCTTCCTAGGTCGTATCGATTGTTAGTTTGGCAGCCGATGAAATTTGCATTGGCCAGATCGAACAGAACGGTTGAGCGATTAGAGTGATAATCTGTGGGGGAAATCTCCTGAACACCCTCGAAGGTCTGCATGGCTGCGTCCAGGTCCTGCTGTTGGTGACAACGCAATAGAGCACGGTGTCCCTCGCCAATAATAATTGCAGACGACGCGCAGACACGCAGCGAAATGGAAAACGATCCATTTGATGGCCTGGGCAGCTACTCATGAAAGCAGTAGAGCTTCGACCCAAAGAATGACGTACAAGAGGACCTCTGCAGACCATTCGGTGGTGTCCTCTCCTATCGATATGAGTTCGTTCGATGTTTGTACGACCCTTCCATCCACTTCCACAACAGCATGGAAGCCTGCTGGTTTCCGACAGAGGCCGGACCCAGCATCCGTAGAAGCTATGACTGAATGGGTGTGATTATGATGATTCCCGGGATCTAGCGCGAAATTACTACGCACGCGTTATAATTACATGGTTAGTGTGCGACGAATGCAAATCCGAGTTCCTGTGGTGCTGTGCCGGATGCGGGTCGAGGAGGTAAGTCGGGACGGAGATGATTTGGTCGGTTTGATCCTGAGAGCGAGGAGTAATGTGAGCAAGTTCTGAGTAATGAGATTCTGTTGGTTTCATAAAGGCAGCCAGACATTCAATGAGCAAGATCCACAGCAAGGTCAACGAACGACTGAAGTCATATTTTACGTAATCATTCAACCACCTCAATTCCATGATACATCTGCGTCTTCGCCGAGCTCAATCACCAAGTCATAGATGACAAGTTTCTCCGTCGATGCAGTATAATTCCATCTGTTCACTCGTCGCCCTTGCACTAGCACCGTGTGTGGTTCCGACGTTCCCAAAACGGTGATCGTGGTCAGCTTGGATTCGACAGCATATGTCCCCTCGGTCCTGATTGCAAGCACGCCGTCCATGACATGGAAGGTCACCGTCCGATTCAGTGTAGGAGGCGGACTGAGGCCATCGTCAATATACGCCGTGCCGAACGCCGTACCCGCTCTGTTCAGAGAGATAAGCAGGGAGTAAGGACCCGCCCTTGTCTCCGTGATCGTCATCGAGGGCTGCTGGTGCAACAACAGCGCGGAATTGTCGCGGACATGTACATTGATGTGTCCGATGGGCGCTTCGAGTGTGGTATCGCCTCCCGATGTTTGCTGCACGACGGCGTGGGAGTACCAGTCCCGCCAGATGACGCTCCCGCGACCAGGAAACACACCTGACGTCCAGGTAAGCCAACTCAGTACAGACACAAGTGCAGAATATTTGCATACCGTCGACGGTCGTTGCGCCTGGGGTCAGCACAGGGGTGACTAGAATGTCCCTTCCGATCAACCACTGTCTATCAATGGCAAAAAGCTCGGGTTCGTTAGGAAATTCGTAGAACAGAGCCCTAACGGGTGGGAAGCCCTCTGTGGAGGAATTGGCGAAGAGTGTGTACTATTGTCCCAATCTCAGTTGCGGTTCATTCAACGAGGTGACAGGCACTACGCACCCAATAAGGAAGGAGGGTGTAGCGAACTCCGATAGCTTTGCGCGAGGCGTTCGCGACGCTAGGCCAGCGGTAGGGTTCCTGCGGGATGGCACCATAGGTATTATGATTCCTATAAAATGGCGTGAAAGCAGATAGTTGCATCCAGCGATTGCACAATTCTTCATCGGTATTATCATCTGAGAGAAAACACTAAATTTTATGAATGTTGACAAAGACGGCACGTACAGAATCCACAGGTATCTGCACCGACCATGGGAATCTGGAAAATCTGGAATTGGAGGACACCCTGGATGCTGAGGTACATGTATTGCCATTTGCTGTAGTTGTCGCCAAGCTGGAGGTTTACATTATCGAAGTTGAACTCTCTCAGATCAAACGCAACTCACCCAATGACCTGTCCACTTTCCCGAAGAAGGAAAGGTCGAACGGCTGATCAAAAAGGGGCGTTGCTCTGGATGGATGCTTTGGAGGGCAAGGTGTGTCGTCTTTTCTTCCATAAGTCCAAATATATTGTGCACATCAAGCTCTATGTAACCACCCTGATGAGTGGCATTCGTCGCGAGTGTGTGGTTAGAGAGGGGTCCGAAACCTGAGGCACTGGTGAGTCCAATGCGGAGCACCGTGAATGGAAGCACCATTGTGGATCGCATACGGCGGGTCGTTGATATCGACTTCCTGGCTGGTATCCATTCCTCGCTTTATTGAGGTTATCGTCATTGAATCCGGAGTGCATGAATCGGTTGATGTTTCGTTGATGGTCATGTTTCCGCTGGTTCCCCATACTGTTGCATTATAGCTAGTTGAGATGTGAGATCTTTCTGCGACAAGGAGTACACATAAGGAGATTTACCACTCCGGCCACCCGGTCAGAACTCTTCCAACCACACTTTCAGGTATCAAGGCAGAGGGATCTTCACCGGTTCCACTATATTTGCTGTCATCACCAAGATGACTCCACAACACAGACCACATACCAGGAATATCCGCAGAAGGAGCTTGCTTCATTCATGTCAAGCCATATACCCGAAAAAGGTACAGTTTGACTCCAGTTTGTTAGTGCTTCCGTCCAGTACGATTGAATGTTTGCACTGAACCAGTCAGGAAACACCTGGAAGACGTTGGACTCAGATAGCAAAGCCAAACGCACGACATTCAATCATACAGTGTACCCTGGCCACACTTCACCTATGTACAGTGAATTATCTGGGTTCTTGATCCAAACATCCCTGAAATCGATTAGTGGTCATGAAAGGGATGGTAAAAAAGAATGTACTGGGCTACACCTCTGGTGAACGGATCGTACTAAATGTGTGACTCAGCGCAAACTTTCCGGACGAGCTGCGGGAACGCACCACGTCGCTCGAGTTAACAGTGACAGCGATTCCAACATCTACGATTGGGATATCTTAAAAAATGGTTGCATAATCGACACTGAGCTTGAATAACCCGATATAATCCGCTTACAGTGTTGGTTGTTCGCGGCCTGTAAAGAACCCCAGAGGTAACCTTAGTTGAACCGTACGTTTAGGGACCGAGTTGGCACGCACCAAGTCTCCAATGAACCTTCGCACTTCTTCATCCGGGAAACTTACAGGATCTGTCGTGAAATCTCGGTATGCATGATACAGGTCGATGTCAGTCCATTGTACTATAAATTTGGTGAATGCAAGGAGAAAAAGTGGCCAGTAGCGATCACAGACCTTCCAGGGGAATCTTGGCTGCACGCATCTGCTCAACTACGTCCCTTACTTCCCAAATACTAGTATAGCCCCAACTGTGGAAGTGGATGCAATTTTGTCTAGTTATGACACAAACAAGGGGCCAAAACGCACCGGCACAGATGAAATCCAAAGCCCCAGAGAGGTTGCCACATCGGATATCCAATAATGGCACCATATTGCGCTATTACGTCCAAAGGAGTCGGTCCCGAAAAGAAATAGAAATCCAGGATCCCGCCGATCATTCGATACTCGATGAAGGAAACGTTCGAATCCGGGGGTGTCTGAAGAAAGATATCTGCTCCAGCAGAACTCAGGGGTTTTGAGCTTACAAGCCGTGGGGCACACCAAAATTGACACACCTTAGCAGCAACACACCAGAAGACGACGATTTGTTGGTGTTCCCATCGAAACGGTGTTCGATATAAATCGGATGTGTACCGTACCTGGGCCCAAGCAAACAATCAACTTGTGTCAAAATAGGCGCTAGGCGAGTGCGAACATATTCTCGTCAATAGGATCCTTGATGTCTCGATTCCAGTTTGTCTGGATGCTGCCAACACCACCATCGACACCTATGTCTCGTCTGAATCCACTGCTTGCGATCGCTTCTCCGAGTCCGTATATGTTGGTCCCATAAGGAAGTGCAGATGCCACCTAGGACTCTCATATAAATTTTGCTCTGTTCGCATGCATAAAGCGCACATAGGCCTTACCTGGAGATATCGATCTTCAAATATGAGAGGGAAGGCGTCAAACACTGTGGTGGGATCTGATGCAATGAGTGGTCCTATGGGGGTCGGCGGTAACGAGGATATCCTAGTGTCGAACAATGGGACTGCGTTAGGATCAGACCGACGCGTGATCCAGAACGCAAAGGGAGAAGGATCATAGTTAAAGATCAGATCGGATGTACTCGTGTACGACTCCTCCGGTGCAGAAGGCTTGGCTACTACTGATTCTGGGATGGCAAACTGCTGTTCGGCAGAGTCGAATATCTTGACATGAAGTCTGTGTAACGGTCAGCCGATACTTAAACAAATGCATGTGGGCGCACGTGGTGAGTGACTGATAGACGACTTGGACCGTTAGGGCTGTGATATCTAGACCAAACGCATTGCAGGCAGGGCCGTTTAGAACAAGTTGAGCGGTCAGTCCGTCACCAAAATTGCTCAACTCCGTCAAGGTATAGCCTATCAAATTTTAGAGTAATACGTATGCCCCATGTGCTCAAAGGAACAAACGCACCTGGACAGTTTGTCACATTCATGGAATATGCTGTAGACTCCTGTGACCAATTTTTTTTTCCGATATAGGCGGTAACACGCACCATTGCGTGCGACGCACGTCACCGCAGCCAAGATCCAAATACCATATAGTCGAAACTGTCTGGAGGAAAACATGGTAACATGCGTAGAACCATTTTCCAAGCACGCCAGCTCCTTTATAGTGCTTCCTAAATGCAATAAATGAGCTCATTTGGTAAAAATGCAGGCATTGCGGGTCAAGTACGCCTCTGATGACGGCAACGTGACGTCAAGTACTTGATTGTGTACTTAAGTTACACAAACAAACACAAAGACGTGTATCTGTTCACCTCATGTCAAAGTACATTCCGTCGGTGGAGAGCTTTGCAAAGGTTTGTCAGCGCTCTCTTTCACTACTACACTCATCTTTCGTAGGGCGCACTTGCAACCGCTGCAGGCGTGACAACCATTGGTTCGTAGTCCCATTAGGGTGCTTACGACAGCCGCTCACTTGGTTTGACCAGGTTGTGGTCTCCTTTATTACGGTCAAAACTACCTCATATATCCCTCCGCCTTTCCTCCCGGCTCTCGTACCGGTCTGTCTTCTCCTTCTATCCGTGTCGTACTCCTCTAATACCCTCCAGACGTCGATGTTCCGACCAAGTATGGTCTCCTTTACGACGACCTCTCACTCCGCACCCCGGATGGCCTCCAATTGCGTTCCTACTTCCTCATGCAGCGCAAGCAGATAACCAACGCACATGCCTTGCACATAGATTCGGACGAAAGCCAGAACAACGAAGACGTAAGCCCTTCCAATCTTGCTTTGTACTCCCCCGCTCACTGGCCTAGTTTGCCGCCACCCGGCCTACCGTCATCATGTTTCACGGAAACGGTGGAAATCATGGCCACCGGATACCCCTGGCCAGGATATTCTACGTCAAGATGCGCTGCAACGTGCTCATGTTGTCTTATCGCGGGCATGTCATGTGTGATCGTCTGACGTGATTCTCTTCTCACTCTCCCATTGTAGTTATGGTCTCTCCGAGGGGTCACCATCAGAGACTGGTCAGACCCAAACACCTGCCGGAGAGCTACAAGTGATTGACTCTCACCACCAGGTTTATGTATAGATGCACAAACCGCCCTTGACTACGTGACTTCACATCCGTATCTTCAGAAATCCCCCGTGGTCAGTTCACCTCGATTCCAATTCCTTAGATATGCTTCACGTGATCCCTCGTAGATCCTGTACGGTCAGTCAATTGGAGGCGCAGTGGCCATTCACCTTGCCAGCAGAAATCCATCCAAGGTTATTTCTCATTTGCATCGAGTGTGCCTGACTCCAACAACTATTTTACAGATATCTGCACTTATCCTTGAGAACACCTTCACCAACCTCCCACGACTGGTACCGCATGCTCTTCCTCTCCTTTCACCACTAACGTTCTTGTGTCACCAAAAATGGGACTCTGCATCCAAAATACCGTTTATCCCAAGGAGTACACCGGTTTTGATGATGAGTGGCGTCAAGGACGAGGTGGTTCCCCGTGTGCACATGCAAGAACTGTGGGAGATCATGACTAGACGGCAGGGCTCCAAGGCCCAAACAAACGAGACCAAAGCAAGCATACCACAAATCGGACATGGCAAGTCCAAGTTTGTTGAATTCCCTGAGGGGTCCCATAGTATGTTTCATAGATCACCCTCAATGCATGCTAACCAACCTTTTTTTAGACGACACCTGCATTCAACAAGGGTACTGGACAGAGGTCGCAGAGTTTGTGACAAATGCTTTACGGCTGTGATCTGATGGTTTCCCTTTTTTTAAATTCTTCTGCACGTGTTCCTAGATGTGCACCATTCAGCTGGATCTATCTGTAGTCACGCATGTAATATTTATCACCAGCCACTCGTGGATAGTTCTACAGACGTGAGAAATCGATCACAAGTGTTACGGTAAGAACCTTGCCCCTACCCTTCATACCGATAGGCAACCATAGCTTCTATCCGATGCACGTCTGTACTAAAGCTGCGCAATTTGACCTGTTGACTCTTGCTCGCTTCGATCGCTAGCGGATCCGTGTCTACCCACTCGTCCGCGGGTACATCCGCAGAGTCACGCGTGTACGCCAAAATGTTGAAGACAGTTGGATCATCGATGATCGGCAGAAAAGTCACGGTAGAGACGATCTGTTTGAGGATATACCGAATCTCGGCCTGGATCTCTGATTCGGGTTTTGGAGGTGGCCTGTGTGCATGGTCATCTCACATCACGCCGCAGACGACGACATGGACATGATGCGCGTGCGCATATGTGACGGGGGTATAGACGTACGGTTCTGCAGCGTCAGCAGATGGCTCGACGAGATTGATGTCAAAGACCCATCGTTCGAGCGGTAGCCGCGTGTCCTTGGATATAATAGCGAGGACGAGCTGCGTGACGGAACCCGTCAGGAGCCATTCTGCGCGTATGCATGTAAGAAAGCCACCAGGCCCGAGTCTGCTCGATAAGGAGGGGGGACATACTGTTGACCTGTTTCAGGATTCTGAGTATGTGTATGTCAGTTCGCGGCTGGCCGCGTCGTACGACGCGACGCACCGATCGAGGTAGTTTTCAAGTGCGAGATCTTGGGTGACCAGGACGGTCTGACCGTATTTTTTGACCATGTGGAAATCGTCTGAAGGGTATACGCCTCTCTGGAACAAGATGCTGCCCGCGGGGGGGCTCAAGACCGTGGTCGCGTTTCGCAAGTGGCAATTTATGCACGTACGTATTGGCTGCATACTTGAAGAACTCGGTGACGAGGTTGGTAGAGCCCTTGAGGGTGATAGCCTGGCGGGTGGGTGCTTGCGACGTTGCCATGTCGTGTCGAGGAAACGAGCAAGTTCAGCGCGACATGCGTATTCAAGTCGGTGGTCACGTGGAGTACACCTTTAGACATTACTAGCAATAATATGTACATCAAGACCATGGAAAAGACGAATAAATTATGTACACTTGCTGTTCTGAATGCCCAGGCATTGATCATAAGATTAACCGTACCGTTTATGACCAAAAATTTAGGAAATGGAAATATGCGTTTCACTGACATCCTGCTTTACCGATAATGTGTCGCGTCTCACCAGCTGGGACGGCACCGAATCGCTCCCCACAGCCTGCAAGGCGGCGATCAGATCAAAGTGGAAGAATGGCGTTGCATCCGTTAGAAGTGGCGAATGCTCTGAAAGTCGAGAGTCAACCGGTGCCTCGATATCTTTGGACGGAGCCTCCGATTGCGTCTTCCATGTTGTCCTGTGATCGTAGCCACACGCAACAGCGCGCGCGACTTCCATGGGAACTTCTGCGACAGGCGTTCCGGTTCCAAAGCCACCGGCAATCAACGCTCTCTGGATCCAGGGTGAAAGAATCGAGGCAAAATGGAACTGGAAGTAGACCTCTATGGTTATCGCGGTGAAACGCAATTCACACTTTCACTGACCTCTACGGGCGCGTTGCTCCATCGTTCCACTTCGTGACGGGTGTCGATCAGTGCTTGTACAGCCGTGGTATCGATCTGTGCACTGGAAAAGCTCAGGTCATGACTAGGTCAGACATGGACGAGATCTGCTTACACTGAAGAGAAATCTAGGACAATTGCACGAAGCTTTGGCTTCGCAAGGTTTGATGTCTGGGCTGCTTCGCCTCCACCACTAACAGGACCTGGATCGTTCCAGGGACGATCTTGAGGTTTAATCGTAGCAACATCAACTCCGCGGCGCATGTTCTCCTTCACATAGTCTACCAGTGCTGAGTTGATGATCGAACAGTTAGGGAAGAGGTAGCTCTCTTCGAAGCGATAAATGATGACGCCAGGTGCAGGTGGCTCGACTCTGATGTCGGGGTTGGTAACACCGTCCGTTCGAAGAGGAACAAACACATCACGAGTTTCTTCTTTATTGTGAGGCTTGGAGAGAGTGACCTTTCCGAGGAAATAGCCGCGAGGATGAGCAATCCGGACGAGCAACAGGGCCAGTGACGCCACGATCGAAGTATAGATGCCATTTTCTATGGTCGAGAAAACGGTAACCAAAACCGCCGCGAGCCAGATGAAAAACTCTAGGGGTGATACACGCCAGTACGTGTACACCTGGGCAGGTGGCGCTACGAGATCAGCGACGGCATGTATGATAACTGCCGAGAGAGCGGCAGTGGGGATCCAAAAAAATGCTGGAGTAAGACCGTAGAGCGCAACAATGACCACAATGGCAGCTGCAATACCACTTGCAGGAGTGCGGACTCCGGACTTGTGTTGTAGTGCGGAACGCGAAAATGACCCTGTGGCAGGATAGGCATGGAATATACTTCCGACAGTGTTGGTAACACCGATGGCTATCAGCTCCTGGTTAGGATTGATTTTATAATTATTCACTCGGCCGAAAGCTTGAGTTGTACATCAGCACACTTTCTTTGCGTACTCATTTGGACATACACTTTGCAATTGCTATGTGTTCCAACAAGAGGATGATCGTGGCGACGGGCAGTTGGGGACCAAGGGCTGATACTAATTCTGTGTCGATTTGGACAGTGCCGACGTTCTGGAAACCCCTTGGAACAGTCTGGAGAATCTTTATTGGATATCCGGATTTAGTTTTGCGATCACGGCAGTATAACCATGCTGCGATGGTTAAGACCAAGATAACAAACGCGTTCCTAGCGACCATGAAGAAGAAAAATATTCGACCTAACAAGCATTAATTAGTTGTCGAGAAAGCAGCTCAGATATTGATATTGATATTGCTCACCGGTTCGAGGAAAGCGCCGTTGGAGTCTTGTACAGCCTATGCGAATAGCGTAGAGCGCGACGAGGCCCGTGAGACCCCACGCGGCATCAAGTTTGGTTCTTGGTAAACCCTTAAGAGTATTGATGATGACCTCGTAAGTGGCAGCTCTTGTGCTACGGAGACGAGGTAAGGATCACAACAAATTATCAGGAAGGAATAACTCGCTTGAACCCAGTAATGCCCATCAACCCAGGAACTTGACCACTAACAATATTAATGGCTGAGCCTGTCATAAAGCCGCTTACGGCTGGTGCAGGAATGAACTCGACAAGCCACCCAAGCCTCAAGAGCCCGATTCCAAGGACGATAAAACCACAAATAAACGCCACTGTCGTTGCTATTTCGGGTGATTGCCATTTACCGGGGAACTTGGAATCGACCGCAGCGATAATTTGAGAGGTCGTGAGAGACATGACGGCAACTGGGCCGATCGACACGTCCTTCGAAGTCGCGAAGAACTAAAGACACGATTGACACAGTTCACGTGACGTATCAACTTGATCACGTACGCAGTATATCAGAGTTCCAACGAAAGAGGAATACAAGCCATATTGCGGGGGCAGAGTAGCAAGCTAAGCTCGCACGTACGTTAGTTGTCGAGAGGTGATGACAAAAAGATCATTAATTACCTGGGCGTAAGACATTCCTTGAGGAACGAGTACAATACCGACAGTCAAACCAGCAATGAGATCACCCGTGAGCCATCCGACGTCTAGCAGACGTAAGCTCGACATGCAGAACTCGAGCCTCAGAGGCCATGAAGACTTACTGTATCGAGTAATCCACCCAAAGATGGGAAACAGGCTGCGGAAGTAATCAAAAATCTAGGATGCAGCAAGACGTGAGTTGCGGTGAATAACACTCCTTTCAATGAGGACCCCGACGAACAAGATGTCTTGGGCTCCTGATGTGTTCCTTGATGTATGTCGTGGAAGATACAATGGGCACGTCATCCTCCGGATACGCTATGATCCTTTTAACGACACGCTTTACAGAGGACGCCATGACGACAAGGCGCAGCGAAAGCGGGGAGGATAAACCCAGTAACTGAGTGCACTGAACCGTTATATACCAGTCCTGGATGATTCTAACACCCGGAGGCCGTATCGTAAATGGTAACGTAAAACCATATTTAACGGCATCAGCATCGTCATGGGAGGAAAGCACGCAATCGCCACCACGTCTGACGAAAATTCCAAATCCTTCAAGTTACAAACTGACCACGTAAAGACAGGGACGTATCAACTTCAACTGATGAGTCGTTTTTGCTTTACAGGACGTAATGAAACTCGCCAGAGAAGGACCTACTAGCGGCCATCACAGGGTTGTTCGCGGATGCCCGGGCTCCGAAATGTGGTATACGAGGAGTCGCACCTACTGCTCCAAATCTGCGCATCACTCAAAAATGATGGCGATGTGTGCCCCTGTTCCTAACTAGTCGGCCAGCCGCGTCCTCCTTATTAGACCCTTGATCACACGGCTGTCTCCGGCTGAATATGGTAACTCAGGGACGTCGACTATTCCCCATGGATGTCAGACTGACCATGGCAGCACATAATCTATTTCCTTAAAGGAAACGATGTTAACGTTGATCATCGGCATTATACGATATGAGTACATTCTAAGTAAGGTCGTCTGCCTTCTTGCTCTGGCCACCCTGTATCTCCGTCAACTTACTGTAATGGGTGCCCGGCGTTCTTAGCTAGCCGTATTACCATCAATATTGATTTGCTCCTGTCCACTTGTCCCACCCCTGGTTCATTGCACCTTGCTTCGATCATCCTCTTGTTGACCTGCTCAGTTGTCCGCCAGGCCGTTATAGCTCATTTGACTTAACAGTAACGCTATGGATACGAAAGCCCTGGTATGCGCAAGCTTTGTGCACCCCTTTCTCTCGTATGAACACCCACTTTGTTCACTGCTTTTCTTTCTATAACTCCCTTAATTTAATGCAGCCTGGCGGCACCGGCGATGCTTCATTATGAGTCGTTCGCAGCAGAGAACCACCGTTTCAGCCCACCAACCTAGGCCATGTTAAGCACGCATTTGATCCATCTTCATGTGATTTCAAGTTTTGCGGGCATTACACAGTTGCGCCATGCTTTGACACGCTGTTTGATGTTCCCTCGTTAATAAGGACGTTGCAACGGCCAAGCACCGTGTGGGCGCGACTTCGGAAGTTAAAAAAAACGCAACGAGATCAACTCCAAACACGAGTTGGTAATAAAAGATTGTCAGGTTCCATGCGGGCATCAGATGACGCGGATTCTTCCGATAGGGAACCGCGATTTGATGACAATGAGAACTACGGATCATAGGAACGCGAGGAACGTGCATGTTCAGTGGCAACTTGAACCCGAGGAATAAAGCTGGGGGTTCGGTCCGAAAAATATGAAGTGGCTTGGCAAGCGAGCGGTAGAGCTGAGAAAAGATATATGGAACAAGGGTTCAAGTCAATCAAGCGAATCCACTGGCGCAGGCCCTGAGGATTTCCTTGGAGCATACTAATTCCAGTGATATTTGTTTGCACGCCGTGCCTGCACTTCCAACGTGACAGTTCACTACGGTGCAAGAGAACGGAAAATCAAAACCACGCTGTCAGAGAATCCATCCAAGTCATTGAGGATGGTCTGTCACAATCATCATTTTCTGGAAACTACTTCATTCCTGAAGTCAGTTGCGACACATCATAGTATGGTCGGACACTTTTTTTCTCACGTCCCCCGCTAATAGTGCAGATGCAGAGCACTTGCTTGTTCTGAATTTAAAATCGGAGTTAGTAGGAGTGCCACGGGGCTGACCAAGCCAGATAAAACAAACCATCAGCTATCACAACTTCACGTGACACGTAAACCGATAGATTTCTTTTTCATCTTATATTTGTCCAACACTGAAAATAGATAAATTGATCGGCTCCCAAAATATCGAGAGCCTTACTAAGTGGACGTACGCGCCTTTTAAAGCTTATCATAACCGTATCCATAACTTGAAGGGGTGCATATTTCGAACAAACGAGCTAACGACCCGCACAGGATCCCTTGTTTCAAAGGATGATTTCTAGAAATAATGCAAAGATCAGAAAGCTAGGCTCCAGCTGATTCACATTGAAACTTTAAAACCCAGGATTGTCCTCCCAGTGGCGTCTGTAGACCATTAGACGCCAACTTGAAGAAACCCCTCGAGTTCCTTGTTGTAGCGGCGCCGCCTCTTTCGCGTCCTGTGCTAGCTGACCAGACTATTGTCATTATCACTCGCAATCTAAGGGCGCCGAGGAATAGCACCCGACTGGGTTTGTCCCCGCGCGGTGGGACTCTGCATGGATCTTGCTAGTGAGTGTCGGTGTCGGTATTGCTGTGAGAACTTCATCACGTGGCGCTCAGCATCACTACTGCTTTTACGGGTTCAAGGACCTGGCGTAGTCTCAAGCTGGTGACCAGATCCGTATAGACCTTGCGGGGGCCCATCTGGAAAAGGAGTCTGTGCGCTGGGAAAATATATCTCCATCGTGACGGTTTCCACAGTCCCCCTCCAAAACCCGATGCCGCAATTCAGCTACGACGACCAGCGTCAAGGTGTCCCACGAGTGGCGAATAGTAGGTAATCTATGAATCGTCGAATCATCGGATGATGATCGCGCAAAACGTGATGCTGCAACATCAGTCTACTATGTGTGTGCAGTGGCTCTGGCGGACTGACGTATGATGATTCTAGCATATAGGCGATCGGCAGTTATGACATTCCTTGGCATCAGTTCGGTAGGGTAAACGAATAATCAACTCCCTCTCGCACGGGTTGAGGAGACCGAATCGGTACCATGACTATGGATCATTGGGCAAGACCTGCGGCAGCAACAAAATTTATCCGAGTCGGTTGTCGTTCCTAAGCTCTGATCTTGCAAGTAGAAGGTTTAATAACCTGGCATAAGGCTTATAATCTGAAGATGACCCAAAAATTATTCTCCGTTGATGTGACTCGAGAAGGAGTACGTCACCTATATAACTGCCCTTGATCGTCATTCGGCTGCTCAGCGTCGACCTATCAACAGGCTGAGGGAAAAATAGTTCCCATAACTAGTGGTACTCAACCCGGCTACCATATTGCAGTCAATGCCAGTACCAAGCGACGCAGGTGCGACGCCTGGCTCTCTGGCAACCCGACTTCATTCTGCAGCTTTGATTTCACCCTTCAGACTTCTTCCTTCCTTCCCATCACATGTCGGATGTACAATCCGTCATCCCTGTGACTGATCGTCTTGAGGACCTTCTTCGACAATAAACGGCTTGTTACTCGTTGGAATCGATGAGGAAGCTTGGTTGCGTTCGATGTGCGGCCACACCGCCCGTGCACGGGCTAAAGTCGGCAACGAGATCCATGTGGTAACATACATAGTTGGCGCGCGGAAATGGAAGGAGTGAGAAGTCATAATGGCCCAGAGAATCATGTCAGACAGAAAGGGAGACGTATTGGAAGGGTCATGTGCCGTTACCAGGGGGCAAACAGATGCAGGACGCTCACACTGCCAATGCGTACAAACTCGTGGAAGTTATCGTGCTTTATGAATTCATGGGGAAACGACGACTAGCAAGAGAGAGAGGGGGGGGGATTGTCCGTTCCACAATAATAGGAAATGTCCAATAAGGAAGATTTCCTCTGTTGCGCGTTGAAGCACTGAGGATGAGCAGCTCGGCATTTCAACACGACTTGGACACATACGATCACGCGAAAACCATTCTATGTATACGCAGCCAAACAGACAGCACGACGGAGGTTCCAATCAAGGACACGCTGCAACTAGGCAGAAATGCCGTGCACGGACTCGTACGAGCACCCTGAGGCCTGAGGGACGACCGCTCGTGCCGCGCTGACGCATCAACCTTTGCGTTGTGCAGGTAACCTGAGTCGTCATCCAAGCCTGTATCAACTACGTACAGTATACCGTGAATGGTTTGTGACAACACCTATCTTTGAGCGTGCTGTAGCCCACCGGGCGAAATTCGTTCCGCGGTTTTTTTGGCACGGTAGGATGTGGACCGATGGCCACAGCCGAGCACCAGGTGTCTCTCTGCAGTGTGCCGTAGACCCCGGCACCAGAGGGACAGTTTTTCAAGAATGTGGCTACATGTTGTACGGTATTCGGATGCACAGCAAATTTGTTAAACACCATTAGGCCAAACAAGTGCAAGCGACGCGAGGCCAAAGATTCGGCCCGGCACTGCCACAGTCCAGAGAAGAAATGACAAGAGCGCGACGGATTATGTAAATCGTCTATAAAAAAGAGTCGCCAGTCTGCACCAAGTTCTCGCGCCTCTCTAACAAAGTTCTCTGACCCTTTTTCAAGACGATCAATTCTCAAGGACGAAAGAGATCGTGCAACTCAGATCCGAATTTATCACATACCAATAAGTGCGCACTGCGAGCATATCTCTTGTACCGCAAGAGTTACAAAGACACGTGCGTAGCGATTTCGCGCTGGCCTGGACATCACAAACTCACCTCTTCAGTCATACCCGCCACAAATGAAATAGTTCGTGCAGCCTTCGTTGCATACCAGCAGGTTTCCATGTTATCGTAGAAGTCGATGGAAGGTTTCTGCAAACATCCAACAAACCCGTATCCGTCATCGGAATCGACAGCTTGATCAATTGAGCGTGAGCAACTCCACACCCCATTTGACACCTCTAGTCATCGACTTTTACCACAGAAGAATAGCATCTTACCGTCGCGTTCATCCTTTAACATCATCACGGAGGAAGTGCATTTATCATATGAGTGAATAGTATTCCAAACTCGATGTAAGCAGGCTGTTTATGGCATGCTTTTCCACTTTCTAACACTTGGAGATAACTACTGGAGTTGCGCGAAATGGACCCGCTGGAACAACATACTGATGAGTGACATTATACCCTTCTCCGTTACCGGCAGTTCCAGGACCACTTGGACGCAGCTATCCCGACTTTTAAGCGTGTTCGGAAGATTTGCACCATAGATCGCCCTGATCGCTCAACCATTCTATTCAATTTGGCCAATGCAAAGTTCAATGACTGCCAAGCAAACAATCGATCCATTGATCTGGATCCTGCAATTGGACTGTGTCGAGATGCTCTATGACTTCGCAGCAACAATCATCCGGATCATTGCTCGATGGCGTTGGAACTCGGTCTTGCGTTACTTACACACTACCGGAAGCGAGGGGTTTCAGTTCGACAGGAAGGAAGCGGTGTGTTCACTAGCAGGCGTGGTGGAGGTTTCGACAGCGGAAAGTTGAGGCCTCACTGTCGGTGAAAGCGGGAAACACCAAATCCTCACAGGCGGTGCCAGCGACTGACAAGTGATATGATACAAGAGACGCGGGATCTACAGCAAGTATCATGCTGTCATCCTCGCCGACTTGCACTACTATTTGACCTGGGGCGCTGCTATCGGATCGGTTCAAACGCGATAGCTTGCTGATATCCAGGAGGCAATTTCAATTTTTGAGTGTGCTGTGGATCATGTGCCCATAACCATTCTGACTTGTTATCTCTGCTGGAGAACCTTGGAAATGCGCCTATCGCTTCAATCATATCGGCGGGCTGGCGGATACAGAGAAGTCTATCTCAGTGTTAGAGGAGACCGTGTGTGCGACGCCCAAGGGACATCCATACAAACCGGGCTCCGACTGCTTTGACCGACCTGGGGGATCTCAACAGGTCCATTTCGATGCGAGAGGAGGTAAGTTTGCCTGTCGACAGATAAGCCGGTTCGGTTGAACAACCTAGGGTATTCATTGTTTCATCGCTTCGAGTGTCTCGGAGACCTTGCGGATCTACATAGGGCCATTTCGGAGCAAGCGGAGGATGTCTGTGGCACCTGGATGTTATCCAGACAAGCCAGGTCTGGTGAGCAACTTCGGGAACCCATTACCGTCACTAGTCGGTTCGAGCATCTCGTGGATCTACTCGAGTCCATCTTGATGCATGAGCAGGCTGTCTATCTGACACCCAACGGCCATCCAGCCAAACCAGTTGTTCTGGAAGGCTGTTGACGCTGAGGTCTTTGTCGAGCATCTTTTAAGTCGCAGGTTGACCATGATGGCACTGAAGCTTGTGAGTTCAAGTAAGAAATCACTGCGGGTCTCTGGCCCCAAAGATGGTTTTCATGCGGGAAGATGCCCATCCTATTTGAGATTTGAGTGTTTTTCCATTGGAGTAAAAACAACATCTAGGGATCATGAAACCCGTTGGCACGCCACACTTAGGCCTGATTATGTGCGTTTGAGGGTTTACAATGTTTACAAATTAGATCTATCTATTCCATTTTTAATAAGGTCGAGTTTCACCTTCACGCTCGGAGTCGCTCGACAATGGCGTATGAGTTCCCATTTTTTCGATGCAGAAGGGGAAAATTTTGCAATGACATTGCATTCAAACCTGTTGTACTCTCGATCAACTTACATAATGCTGTGTAATACAAACGGAAATGAAAAGGGAACAAAGTAAAATATTCAACCTGAAGGCCAGGAATAGTATCGTGGCTGTACAGGAATCGGGTCCTGCTCAGGTTGACGCTAGATGAAACGAAGAGCTGTCAGCAGCTAGTAGAGAGACATGAATGTTACACAACCACTAATGTACTGTGACAAACTCGTTTGTTGTTTTCCCCTAGGTCTATTTGACACTGACAATAAAATGATCAATGCCAAAAATATTGGTGAAATCCCGACCAGCAAACATACATCGATGACTTTGTATAGTCCATCGTAACGGAACCCCTCAGGAGGGGCATATTTCGAGCGGCATTTAGAAGAACGGATGACCCGTACATCGTTCCCTTGACGGAGTGAAGTCTACAAATAAATAATATATAGACGACTCCAAATGAGTGGGTCAACTCGCCCACCTTAAAAGCTGCGTTTTCGGATCTACCCCAAGTTTGGTTAAACATCTGCCGACCTCCACGTTTCAGCTTTCCACCTACGCCAGTGTAGAGGCTATTGACACGGTCAGACATGGGGTAGCGTCTCAGCAAAATACTTATGCATGTGATCACCCTTGTCTTCATCGTCTTCATATTTGTCAGACAGGAGGATAGAAAAAACGCCTTCTCTTGCGTTTCCAAATATACCAGCCTGCAGGTGGCCATGAACAGAGGAATTGAGAAGTTCCTGACTGCTTCATGTCAGGACACGATCGATGAATATGGACGTGACTCGCGCGTACTTCGTCGCCCAGGTAGTGAAGAGTTCTACGCCCTCAATGGCCCCATATGTCTTGCTGTAATAATACACGGTAAACACCAGACGAGGATATGGAAGAAGGAACTTACGCTTTGGCAATACGCTGTTTCTGTCTGCCTCGAACTAGGCTGGCAGCAACTCTTTGAACGGCACTTGTCGCAGACCAAGAGCGCCGAGAGCTACTACTAGCATTATCCATTGGTGATGGTCGATGGTCAAGGAACGAGTCAGTCAACCAAGTCACGGTCATGTCATCACGTGAGGTTAGCTCAGGGACCCCGGAGCGCGTTTGTCCGAGAGGGTCCTATCAGCCCCTTCAGATATGAAATTGCAGGTGATCGGCAGTTTCGAAACCCGCGCACTCGACATCGGCTCGGCAGAGTAATAGACTACCAGTCCTAGTCGCTCAAGCGACGCAGTCAACGCCACATCTTATCATTGATTTCTACTAGGATGCAAAACACTGGAGGAATTTTACATTGCGTTCAAATTGTGTACATGTCTGTAACGACTGTAATACAAACGGAAACAAAAGACACCTGAAGTTGTCAGCTTATATCCAGGCCTTACATATACCTCGTTTGCATTCCTATAGACTCTCTCCAGCATCTCCTGCAAATAGTGCAGGGTGTCAGTTCGTTCTGACGTGATATCAACTCCAAATCAAAGGCCAGACACAGTAGACCTAGTAGCGACGTGGAATTTCGCCCTGATCGGATGAACGCTATGTGAAACGAAGAGTTGTCAGCGGGTTGGCGGAAATATAAGAGTGTCACACAATACAACCTCCAATGTACTATGACAAACTTTATATCCGTTTTTCCCTTCACCCATCCGACACTGAAAACAAAACGATCAACGCCATAAATATTGAAAGCCAATCTAGTGAACATACATCAACGACTTTGTACAGTCCATCGTAACGGAACCCCTCAGGGGGGGCATATTTCGAGCGACATTTAGACGAACGAATGACCCGTACATAGTTCCCTTGATTGAGTGAAGTCTACGAAGAAAAGTCAGGTGAGATGACTCTGAATGAGCGGACCAGCTTACCCACCTTGAACGCAGCATTTTGGGTTGTTTCCCAGGACTGGCTCGACGTCTGCACTCCCTCCTTGTTTCCACCTACGCCAGTGTAAACACTGTTGATACAGTCAGACATGGGGCGGTATCTCGACAAAACACGTGTACATGGAGTCGCCCTTGTCTTCATCGTCCCTATATTTATCAGACAAGATGACAGAAAAAACGCCAGCTTCTCTGGTTCCAAATATCCCAGCCTGCAGGTGGCCGTGAACAGCAGAGTTAAAGAGGTCGCGGCTGTTTCATGTCGGGACATGATCAGTGGATATGGGTGTGACGACCGCAATGGCGCTTACTTCGTTTTCCAGGTGGTGAATAGTTTCACACCCTCGATGTCCCCATATGTCTTGCTGTAAGAAACAGAGATAGATGGTAAGCATCAAACAAAGATGTAGAAGCAGGTGCTCACGCGGGATAAGATTTCATGGAATGATCTGAGTTGCAAGTGGTTGAAAGTAGAAGTGCGTACGAACACTGCCTTCCGGTATTCCTGTGAGAAGACCACCACGAGTCAAAGGACCCCGGGGCCCGCATGGAAAAAGAAGTGTCTAGGCGCTGGTAAAAAGTTACGCCGTATATCTCTTACTGCGATGGCTCAAGTCCCACCCCAAGACCCGACGTCCCAATCCAACTACACCAAGATCGCGACGACCAACGTCTCCCTTGAATGGACGATCGATTTTGATAAGAGGTATATCTATGGATCGGCAGTGCATCAGATGGTCGCACAGGAGGACGTCTCGGAGATCATGTAAGTCAATCTGTGCTCAGCATATCTGACAGTGATGATTGTAGGTAATCGGCAGCTTCGACACTCACGCGCTCGACATCGACCTGGTAGAGGTGAACGGACATGTTGTCGAGGTTCGTAGTAGCAGTCGATCGGGGACACGACAGTGTCATTTCATGATCAATGTACTTGCAGACACGACTCGATCCCGAGCATCCCGTCATGGGATCTGCTCTCCACGTCCCGCTCGCACTCACGCGCGCCAAGGAGATCGTGTCGGTAAAGATCACGTACAAGACGACCGAAAAATGTCCCGCATTGATGTGGCTGGAGAAAGAGTACGTCGCCCCTTAAAACTTGATTGCCATCGCAGATATTGATCCCCTGATAGGCTGACTGAAGGAAAGGAATTTCCATATCTATTTAGTCAGTGCCAGCCGATCCATGCACGAAGCCTGGCCCCCTTGCAAGGTAATGTAGTTTGGATCCTCCGTTTTCATCGGTGTTCATGCCTTATTTCAAGATTCACCGTCTGTGAAGCTGGCAAGTGTGGTTTTTTAAGCCATGCTCCATTCTTACCTTCATCACAGACATACGATGCAAAAGTGACTTCTGTCCTACCAGTTCTCCTTTCTGCTCAGCGCGTATCACCTCCTTCGAATGGTCTCCCACATGATGGCAAGGTCATCGGCAAAGACTCCGTCATATATGAGTATAAGCAGGTCTGCAATTTCTTATTTGCCAAAAACACATGTTCACTGATGCTCTGGTGTTCAGAATGAACCCATTCCCTCGTATCTCTTGGCCATCGCTGCAGGTAATATACACTATCGCCCTTTTACAATACCAGAAGGGAGGACATGGCTTTCCGGAGTGTGGACAGAGCCCGAGTTGTTGCAGGATGCTTACAATGAGTTTTGTGACGATACTCCACGGTAATTTATGATTCTCTCAGGTAGTATCTAATAATGCTAATGATAAATAATGATTAAGATACCTCGCTGCTGCAGAGGACCTCGCGGGTCCGTACAGATTTGGAGTCTACGATTTACTTGTCCTTCCGCATTCCTTCCCTTATGGTGGCATGGTAGGACATTCTTCTAATGTAAATTATGTGGTCAGCATCTTACATGCGTCCTAGGAAAACCCATGTATATCCTTCATGACGCCCAGTAAGTCAATAATCACCATCGATGAACTGATTTTCACGACTCCCCCTCCAGCACTCATTACCGGTGATAGGTCCCTAACGGACGTGGTCATTCACGAACTCACGCACTCCTGGTTCGGGAACGGAGTCACGTGAGTCACTATGTTTGCGATAACTACACGTGCAATTAACATGTCTCGAGTCATGCCCATGCCTCTCACTTTTGGCTGAACGAAGGCTGGACGACGTACATTGAACGACTCTTACAGGAGCTCATACATTCCCCTGCACATCGTGGGTTGTCGTATGTCATTGGTTACAAGGCCCTTGTGGACGCATTGGAACTCTACCAACCCACTCCTAAATACCAACGACTTGTCATTAGCTTCGATTTTGGTGAAGATCCGGATGGGGCTTATAGTCGCGTTCCCTACGACAAGGGTTCCAACCTCATCCTCATCCTCGGTACGTCAGACGAGCAAGTGGAACGAACTTGGTAACGACGGCGTTGTGATAGAACGAACGTTGGGAGGCATTGACGTTTTCCTTCCGTATATCAAGGAATATGTGAAGACCTATATGGGTCGCAGCATTACGACTACCCAGTGGAAGGATCACTTGTATTCCTTCTTTGCTAGCCGAGAAGACAAGATCAAGGCGCTTGATAGCATCGACTGGAACGTGAGTTATGTGGCTGTTACACAGCAATTACATGGGAATCAGACGCATTTCATAGGCGTGGTTTTACGGCGAAGGGGTTACGTTACCGACCCAACTGGAGTACGACTTGACGCTTGTCACAGCTGCAAACAAGCTGGCTGATCGTTGGAATGCGTCTCGCGGTATTGACGACCCAGCTGGATTAGACTTTAAGCCGTCTGATCTGAATGACCTCGACAGCAAACAACGAGGTAATTCAGATGACGTACCTTGTAATTGAACTAAACTTGGATTGGGTAGCTGTGTTCCTGGAACGCCTTGAGACGTATCCAGCCCTTCCATCGAGCCACATTGGCCGGCTAGATGCGCTCTACCGGTTCTCCCACGTGACCAACTCGGAGATTCGGATGCCGTTCTACCTCGTCGCGTTGAAAGAGCCGACTTCCGAAGTTGCTCAACAATACGTGCAGCAAGTACTGGATTGGGTCGTCGGAAGGGAGACGGGAATCATCCAAGGGCGAATGAAGTTCTGCAGGCCCCTGTTCAGGGCTACGAACAAGGCTGATCGCGGAAAGACGATTGCCGCGTATGAGGGGGCTCGAAGGCTATTCCACCCGATCGCTCGGAAGCTCATCGAACAGGTACGTTTTCCGTGCTTTGTCCGAGGTCATGACTGAGAGACGGGAATGCAAAGGATCTGGGATTGCAATAGTTTTACGTACGTAGCTGTGTTTGTACTAGAAACCCAATGAGGAGAGTAAGGCAGAACTGGCATAGCCCACATGACCTGCATTTGAAGCCCCGATGTACAATGGCTCTACACTTTTGTTGGCCCGGAAACGACCGGTGACAGGCGAAACTGACACGGTAACCGAACAAAAAAAGGGACTAAAACATGCTGGCAATGTCACCACTCCTTTCCCCGTTCTCACTTTCATGAAGCTTTCTTACCAGTCTTTCGGCGTTTCTACCCCATTCGACCGTGATTTTCGCAATGTCACCTCGCCCGTCTTTTCCTCGGCTACCCTCGCCGCACTCCGCTTGCTCTTCGCTGTATACGGATTAATCGTCATCATCACCACCGTCGTCTTCTATTTCACCTTGTTTCACGATCCTGATTCGTGCGTGGCCGATCCTTGTCACCCTCGGCCTGAACTTACCGTTTTCAGGTACTTGTCCTACTTTACAAACTTGACCTGGATTGGCCTTACCGCCTATTTCTGGGCCTCGAGCATCCAGACGATCGCTTTCGTGCGTCGCGGACAGAAAAGTTACCCCCTGCAATCCTGGCCCCGGTTCTTTCAACTCCTTCACGTCCTCTTACGTTCCACCATCATCGTATATCGTGCGTACCCCGAGTCATTCTCATTCTTACTGACCTCATTCGGTCGACCAGCCATCATTGTTACCGTCGTCTTTTGGTCGCTTCTCGCCAGCCCGTCCACCTTCAGCACGACCTACAGCAGTACGTCCTATTGACATTCCTGTTGTCCGCTGATTCGAATCGGATCCTAGCGTGGTCAAACCTCTCTCAGCATGCTTTAAATTCGGTATTCGCGCTCTTCGAAATTCTCTTTACCAATGGCGAATCTAGTCCGTGGATCCATCTTGTCCCGCTCATTCTCATCCTCGGAGGTTACGTTGGTATTGCTTATATTACGCACGCCACACAAGGGATTTATCGTACGTTTCCCCATATTTTTTCTGAAAGCAATGGCAATTTATTATTGACGACGATGATCACAGCGTATGCTTTTCTCAACCCCTCCAAAGAACATGGTTGGTTGGCGCTATATATCATTGGTATAGCCCTCGGGTGCTGCGTGGTCTTCTCCATTGTCAAGGGCGTTTGTATGTTACGTTCGCGCCTCAGCTATCGATATGGTCGGATCAAGGATCGTTCTGACGGAGAAGACCTCAAGGAGTGGCAAAATGTGGGGACGCCCTAGAATATATGCTCTGGACGCATCACGATTCTAGCTCACCTTGCCTTTCCCTTTCTCCCCATTTGAAGAAGACAATTTTCATCGAGGATCACATGATCCAAACCCTATATCACTGAGCCCGGACCCACAGATATCACGACGACGTTACTATTGCTTAGGTTGTTGTTGTCAGAGTAGACGGAATAATGTATACGAACGAACGTCGAATTAATCCTCGTTGTCAACCGGTTGCATCAGGTCATGCCGGTCATGCGCGACACTCGTTGTCGCCACGAGAAACAGGCGTTGTCAACGTGTCATCAGACTCATTGAAACACTCGAAGCATGTAAACTTTGGATATGCCGGTGTGAATGCAGGAAATATCGTCCCCCCCTGCAATTGGTTGGCTGCTATGAACCGGTGGCAGTACTCGGCTTCCCGTACCCAGTCCGGGTGGGAAAGCAGGAACGGCGGTCTTCAAAGCCACTCCAAGGATGAGCCATATAGATTAAAGATATGATATTTGATCCGCCGAATCGAAGGACATTCGACTTCGTGATCCAATCATACCTTACAGTAACTTTTAAAATGTCATACAAACCCCGTGAGTAGTACTGGCGGACGAGAATGCGATCGACGCTGTAGCAACCACCCACATTTAGGTGCTCCAAACACCCACCTCGTCATGCGTAGACAAGACGAAGCAGTGACGGTAAAGCCTCATCCTGCATTTCAGGTTGGTCAGCGGGGAAGGTGTGAAAGTGTGAAGGAGCGACTCGGAAGAATTCATGAAGATCAGGCGGAAGGAGATCAAAGTCCCCTATCTGGCTGATGGTGTTACCAGTTGAAATAAACACACACTTCAGCCTTGTAATGCCAAGAGGCCGGGGTGCTGAAAAAAAAAACATTGAAGAAGATTGATTCAATTTGCGTGTGACGTGATGCACCGCCACTGAGCACATTTCAATCGGATCGGCGGCGACTTACCTAGTAGCTTTGATGGTCCAAAGCCAAAGCGAACAATTGGTTCGCTTCACTCCACGCTTTCTCACACCAAATCTTGTTTCCCTCCACACCTGAGTCCAAGTATGAACATATACGTGGAGACTTCCGGGTGCTTGGCCGGCATCGTGCCCACTGAAACGTTTGACTTCACTTGATGAATTCGCAGATGGTGATACTAGGGACGCGGGATTCCAATTCGACCACATTTTTCTTTTGATAGTCCACTTCGATAGTCCACAATGCCAGCACGTGTAAGTGAGGATAAAATCTTGGACGTAGCAGTGTTTGATCCTTCCACATTCACTCTCATCCACACGACCGTCTGAGGATCATGGGCAAAGTACGTTCTCAGATTAACCTCATCTGTACTCTGGTTTACCACCTCACACCAGTCATTCTCTTGTCAATTTCCTGGTTGCAATTTCATCTGCGCCAGGGAGTCGGGACTCAGGAAACACAACTTTGAACACACGGATCCTTCGAGGTTCGTCACCGCGTTGCTATTCCAAGACGAGTGCAAAAAGTGACGGTCACTGACAGACTGCGGCGTTGCACGAAATGTGACTTTACCAGTTTAGATCGGAGGAATCTCATTGAGCATGAGAACACTCAGTAAGACCGCCAAACATTTCTTACATGAGACACTATGCTGACCTCCACTCTATCTAGCACCAATTCACGACCGTATAGATGTCATGAAATTATCGACGGACAACCTTGCGACTTCAGTGCAAATGGGATCTCTGCTTTTTGCAAACACCGCAAAGATAAACATCCCCAGCTTGAGCCATATTCGAAAAGTTCACGGACTTGGAAGCATAAGGTCGTAGATTCACAAGCGGATACTCTTGCGGGGGCATCGTATGAACATACGTCCTCTGGACCTTCGACGGCGGGGGCGTCGTCCACTCCTGCCGGTGTCACCTCTCCAACATCCATAGAACATCCCTTTTTTAACAACCACCCTTTAGTACCTGGTACCTATTGTGATCATGAATGGAACCACGAAGCGTACGATCTCACCGAGTCGACCTTGTCAAGCTCTCTGGCTGTATCACAGAACAGTCATGCCGCTACTAGTACGATCGCACCTATAATATCTCCTGTGCTCCAGGATAGCATAAACAGTGCAATCGCTACCAGCGATATTGCAACCCCCACGCCACGCATGTTTTCCTATACAACCACTTCTAACACGACTTTGAACTACTTACTCCCTGTTCAACCTGGGGAGACATTCAGCGATTACGCAGGTGCCCTTGCGCAGAGATCAACGATCATGAACTCGAATATCTCTTTACTGGACAATTCCGTTTCCCCGGACCATCGCAGCGTTTCTGGTGCCCTCCAATTTCCCTACGACTACGCCACGGCTTCGAGTCTCAGCTCGTTCGGCACCAGCGGATCTATCATCCAATCAACTCAAACACCCTCCACATCGCCTTACAGTTCTCTATCAGGCGCACTCGGGACCATGCCGATCCCGTCCATTATTGTCACATCGTGCAACACGGAAGACTCTTCTCTCCCCCCGCCGGAAGTATACACAAGCCTGTCGTCCTCGTCCTCCGCCGACTCAGCATATGGAAATCAAGACGCCTGTGCCGAACCAGTTGCCCCCCACGATGATGGATCAAAGGACAACACACCCGCTAGCACCCTCGCAGTCGAACCGATCGGTGAGGATGCTCCGCATAACGACTGTGTGAGTAGAAATGTTAGTTTCCCGGAGCCATCCTCCAGTTGTGTCCCACCGGAACCCCAAGAAGTGATCGACGTCGACGCCTGGGGAAACGACCTAAACGAATATATGTCACCCTCCCTGAAGTTGTTGTTCAGGAATACAGTACTCCACGCAAACGAAATATTCTATCGGGGGTCGGGTCGCGAGGGGTGTCTTTGCCCCGAGATGATGGTTGATGCCGGCATCGAGGGATGGAGCAAGAGTGTTTTGGAGGAGTTAGCCTTGGCTTGTGCTTGAGTCTTGACCCGGAATACGTTAACTTGGACTTTTTACTATTCTGTCATTTAAACGTGGATTCGTCTCCTTTCTTTCTTATTTTGCGTTGGATAATATGGGCTCATCTGTATGCCAGGCATTTTCATAGGTAAGTAATATGTATATGTGGTTTCATATGTAGTATCGATATCATTATGTTGTCGGTAGGTGTGTTGCGGCAAAAAATATGTTCTCTATGCCTTTATACTGTCTGTACTCCTTGCAAGGTAATGAATTTAGTGACGGTAGTATTATCACCGATAATATCGAGCTGGAAGCAGGAAGCCTCGCGGACGGTCTCGGTGTAAATCATTTTATATTATAGATGCTGAAAAGTTCATAACGCAGGGGATACATTTGATGTGGGATACAGTGGAGATGTATGATGCACAATATAAAAAAATTGATATAGAAGGGAAAGGTAACGATCGTGGTTAGGGATTAAATATTAAGGGATATAAGTGCAGGAAAAGAATTGATGCATGATGACCAGCTCAAGCATCGAGCACATAGCACTCCCTAGGGCGCTCCAATGCGGATTGATCCCAGACACCTGCTTCGACCATCCATTCGGGGCACAGACATCCCTCCCGGCCAGTCTGTATGTCCTGACGTGTTAGAGTGGCAGGAGGGTGCATACGCGCCGGTCCCGGGTGATACTGGAGTCCTGTCGTGTCGAAAGTGTCATAGCTGTTCTGGTACTCTGCCATCCAGTCAGAACGCAACGAAGGGTCGTAAGTGGAATCTAAATCCATTTCTTCGTCTGCATCCACCGGAATCGGATCGTAATAATTGACGTTCATCGTGTCTCTGTCCACGCTCGGCAGTCCGGCAGTATTGGACGTATGGCCAACCTTGGGAAGTGTGCGTGAAAGAACGCGACGCGAAGCAGATCCTGGACGGCGGGAACGCTGAGGGCGGCAGGCGACATTGTCGTCCACTTTTCTAGAGGTAGGCTTAACGGTCCGACCACGGGTGGGGACATATCCATGGATCTTCTGTCGGTGCCTCGACAAGGTGGAAGGATCGTGTGTTCTGAAATCGCATTGATCCTCTCGAGCGGGGGGGCCAGGAGAGAAAATCGTGTCGGGACACGCGTAAACCTTCTCGCCGGTGCTGAAGGAACACCGCTGTTAGGACGAGAATGTTACAATGAAGGTATCGAACTCACTGTTTCGCAAAGTGGATCGTGAGGCTCTTCTTTGAAAGAGTGATGAAGTCACATTCAGGACAACGGAAGACGCTGTGGATGTCAAGTTCGATGGAGATCGCACGGCCAAGGTCATCGGACGGACCTGTCTGGATTGTTGTGAGTTGCCGTGTGCTTTTTGAACTCGTAGGGTTTTTTGCAGATCTTGTCACAGCCGGGAAAGGTGCATGGAAGGGTCTAGAGGAGGTATGTGAGTGTCATGTTTGAGTAGGGAAGAGGTAAAATGTACCATGGTTGGTTATCGAGGAGAGATAGAGGCCTGCATACCGCTGTACTTATACCCCTTGGATGGTGTGGACCACAATAACATTGTCTAGGTGGAGAGTCAAAGCTCGAGAGTCAAAGCAACGGAGATGGTCACATCAATGATCGGCATTCCCACGAAGGCTCGACACGCAGCCATGCTCACCCAAGCGACACCCAGCTGGTTCAAAGTCTCGAGGCTCGATGTTTTGATCACCAACGCATGCGATCCTTCGCTTGCACTGCCAAACTATGCACATCATCTCGAAATCGCTGACTTTATCAACACAAAGAAGGCAAATACGTGAGTTTCCGCTCTCATATCCACACCCTTGACCGGCGTTGACCCCACCCAAGGCCTCGCGAGGCCGTTATGCTCATTGCACGACTAGCAAATCACAGGAATCCACAGATTGGCATTCTCGCCCTCTCGCTCCTCGACACCCTCGTTCAGTCGTGCGGATATCCCTTGCACCTCCAAATATCGACAAAGGAGTTTCTCAACGAGCTCGTTCGTCGCTTCCCCGAACGTCCACCACCATTTCCGAACCCCGTAATGTCACGCATACTCGATCTCATCCGTGGATGGAAGGAGGGAATTTGTGCCGAATCGAGGTGGAAGGAAGACCTCGGCAACATCAGGGACATGCATCGCTTGCTGTCCTTCAAGGGCTATCGATTCAAAGAACTCACAAGGCGAAGTGCTGCCGAGAATTCTATGGTGGGTGTGGGTCTATTCGGCTTATACGCTGGCGGGCGCTCACTTGTCTGTACAGAACATAAAGACACCAGAAGAACTCGAGAACGAAGACAGGGAAGCCCAGTCCGCTAAACTACAGGAACTCATTCGACGGGGAACGCCACGCGACCTTGCTGCAGCGCAGGAACTCATGAAAACTCTCGCGGGGGCGAATCCCGATGCGAAACCAGACTATCGCAGTCAGTCACTGGGGGAGCTCGCAAAACTGCAAAGCAAAGTGATACTCCTAAACGAGATGCTGGATAACGTGGATGCCGAAAAAGGCGAGCGTTGGGCGATGGGGGACGCGTACGATCAAGTGGCGACAATCCTAAAAGGTGCCCGTCCAAAGCTGCAGAAATGGGTATCAGACGCAGAAGCGGACGACCCCGAATCTTTGAGTAAGTAGAGTCCTTAGTAGCTTCTCACTGCCGTTGTTCACATCCTGTAGACGCATTCTTGGAGGCCAACGATCAAATCAATACAGCATTGGCACGGTTCGAGGCGTTCCAGAAAGGTGACTTTGCTGCGGTAGCATCGATTCCGACGTCAATTGCATCCGGTTCCGGAGCTGATAGGTCGTCGCTAATCGATTTCGACGATGGGTCCACGGACGTTGCCGGCACGAGTACCAACCCGGTGGATGATCTAATGAGCCTGTTCTCTCAACAACAGCCTCCTCCCATCAATACTGCCACGCGACCGTCCATGATTTCATCGCCGCTCCCAATGACAGCGGAGTCACAACCACAGTTTGGATCGATCATGCTCCCCGGCACGCCCACACCACCGAACGGCGCCTCGGGACGAACGACATCCCCGCCCAAGTATTTTGCAGGGTCATCCTCTCCCTCATCCAGGTCCTCGATTACCCAGCCACCGTCCTCAGTGCCCACTCAGACCGTCCCCACTATCGCATCGACACAATTTGCGAGCATAATGCAACCCAAACCACAGAACCAGTTCGTGGGCTCGCGGACATCGTCATTGGGTACGGTCACACCTGCGATGCCGATGGCCTCTGGGGGGTTCAATGGGCAGATGACGGGTGCCACTATTGGACAACGAATGCAGGCGAAACCGAGTACAGCGCAAGGGAAAGATCCGTTTGCAGATCTGGCCGAACTATTTTGAGGTGGGACATTCTTGGCGGACTAAAACGCACTTGTGCGTTCGAGACATGACGAGGTTGGGCGCTGCATTTA
>JBBPMR010000218.1:0-31423 GCA_038090415.1 Rossbeevera mucosa | reverse complement strand
GTAATCCAGTGATGAAATCCACACTAACTTCTTTCCAGGGTCCAGCTGGAACTTCTAATGGCCTTCCTTTACTGCTAGGCATTGTGTTGCTCGGCTTCATGCACGCACACAGATTACAATGATGTATGTATTCCATGACATCATTCCTCAAGTTGGGCCAATCATATGAATGCTTGATCAGCTCCGAGGTCTTTTCCACTCCTTTGTGACCAGCTAGAAGATGGTCATGGAATTGCGTGATAACTTGGGTCCATAGTGACTGTGGAACCCATACTTTGTTGGCATAATGCCACAATCCATTGTGGAGGAGAGATCCATCGGGTTTATCCACACCCGAGTGTGCTTTCATGATTTTATTGAATAAAGGGTTGTTTGAGGTTTTCAAAGTACTCTTCATACTTCCTTGTATTTCTACCCTATTGATCCTTTGTGGTGGAATCATGACCATGTTTCAATTATCGGATTCTATGCCCACAGCTAGTTCTGCCCTTCTAGAGAGCGCATCAGCTTTTTCCATAGAAGTACCGGGTTTGTTAATTATCTGGTAATCGAATGTGGACAAGTACAAGGCCCATCTCGCTTGCTAGTGCAAGAGATCTTGTGACTTCATGAAATACTGGAGGTTTTTATGATCCATCCAGATCTCAAACTGATGCCTTGCACCTTCTAAGTAATGTCTCCAGGACTCTAAAGATGTAATGATGGCTAGCATTTCCTTATTTGCAATCAGATAGTTGCATTGTTCAGTGGTCATTTTGTGTGACATGAACATGACTGGGTGCCATTTCCCATCCTTCAAGGTGGATAACACTCCTCCTACTGCAAAGTCAGATGCATCGCACTCCATATGATACTCTGATTGGTCATCCGGGTATGCCAGTACTGGTGCCAAAATGAAAGTGCCTTTGATCTGGTTGAAAGTGTCCTGTTGAGTTTTACCCCAAGTCCAGAGTTGATCCTTTTTAGTCAGCTCATGCAGTGATGCTGCCATCGAACTGTATTCTTTGATAAACCTCCTATAATAATTGGCCAGCCCCAAAAAGCTTCTCACACCTTTCACTTTAACCAGCGGCTGCCATTCCGTAACCCCTTGGACTTTTTTCATGTCCATAGATATCCCCTGGGTTAATACAATCATCCCTAACATCTCCACAGATGTTTGCTCAAAAAAGCGCTTTTCTGGCTTCACAAATAAATCATGTTTTCATAGGCATGCCAGCACTTCCCAAACAATTTTTCTGTGTTTCCACATGTCTCCAGATTTGGTGGGGATCACTGGCAAAGGCCCAGCCGGTTGTTATAACTGTGGAAAAAAGGGTCACCAAGTAAGAGAGTGTCAATCTTCCAAGAAAAATCAATGTGACAAATGCAAGTTTGTCAATGGCGGCCAATTGATTATGGGGTTGTGGTGGATCAACCAATTGTGTCTGAGAATCATTTGATTCTTTTCTAAGTTTGTCACATCTACCACCATCCTTTCCATGTGGTCTTTGTACCTGACAGTGACGTCCGGTTCATATCTAATGCTGGCTGCAGTGTTATTTGATCCATCTACCTTGTAGACTTGTATTTCTCAGCTCTTGCATCTGAGCTGGATCTTATTTTTGTTGGCCCATTTCAGGTCCATGAAGGTGCTGTTAGCTCCACTATCTAGAAATGTGACTGCTTCTCTCTTTTTGTCATTTTGTTTTATTTTCATTGTGTTGGAGTCCCTATCCATTTTTGAGCTATAGAAGGTTGGGACCTTACTTTGAGTCTTGAAGGACTTGATTTCTTCGGTGTACTCCTGAATTACCACATAGTATTCCAGAACTATGTGTTGCCATTGCTTATCTAAAAATATGGGCCTCATTACTTCAGCCTGAATTTGCTGTTCTAGCAGCACTATCTATCCCCATTGCATCCCTGCACAATGTTTGCCTGATCGTAATTGGTGATTCATCAGGTCAGGGATGTTTGAGTGTGTCCTTGAAACCTTGTTTTATTTTATGAACATTAGCCTTCTCACAGCCAAGTCCTTTTCATTGCCCATTGTGAACCTTTGATGAAGGTTCCTTTCTATTTCATCCATGTGGGGTCACACATAGCCTTCTGCTTTAGTTTTCTTGAGCTCATTATAAGCCCAAGCTCCTGTGCCATTCTCATCTTTTTCCTTAGTTGATCCAATATGGACCAACATGACATATGTTCTGTGTTCATCTTTTAGGTATGCCTTCTGATTCATCTTTAGGTAAACCTTCATCTTGGTCCACCATTCTTTGAAGAAATTATAAGCTTCATTAAAGTTACCAGTGTCAGGGACAATGGTAACCTTGTTGACAGGTTTAGAGACTGTCCCTCTATCTACGGCCTCACTTGCCTCCACTAGTTATCTGCAGTCGTCCTAACTCATTCACAACTGTGGATTACCAACCTCTCTTACTCATGCTTACTCATTATGCTTCATCATCCACTTAGTGTATCATTATTCATCCACAGTCTTCATGACTCATTCTTACTGCAGATGACACATTCTCCTTCAGTCATGTTCCATGACCTTCCATCTCCTTCTATATAAACCCTAGACACTCATCCTTATAATACCAAGCTAGAGCTACTCGATGTACACTTGATACTCTCAAATTCATCTGTCCTCAGCCCAACCATTAGTCCCTCTGAGCATGTGCTTCTCACTCTAGTTCTTCATTGTCCTTAGGCCTTCTCCTTCAGACTCTTCAGTTAAGCTCTCTCACTATGCTTCGTGGTGAAGCTCCCGAGGCACCCTTAGTTCTTCATTGTCCTTAGGCCTTCCCCTTCAGACTTCTTAGTCAAGTCCTCTTGTTTGCTTTGCGGTGAAGCTCTCAAGGCAACTCTTGGTCTTAGCCCTTTGTCGTTCTCTGGTGTCTACCTTAGGACTCCCAACTCTTAGCCTCAGTACCCATAGAGTCTATGGCCAACTCTACTCAGGCCAGTTGTAACACAAGATTTTGTCTTCTTCCTTGTGAGAAGGAATGAGAACATCAGGCTCCACAGTATTTTCTTCAAGGCTGGAGTGGACAGAGGGTTCTGGTGATGTTTCGATGGAAAATGGGACAGAGGGTTGTCGCCTCAACCAACAGGAATTAGGATTCCTGGTTGGTCAGGAAATGGTGGCAGTTCACAGCAATGGTGACCGTTTACAAAAGCTAGATCTTTTGTTATGCTTGGTCTGGGTAGGAACAAGCATAGCCTCTGTGGAACAAGAGTTCTAAAGTACTGTCAGAATAGACAGTTCAAAGACAAGGATATTGTCAAGATCAAGTGTTGTGACAAAGGACAAGAGTTGCCATTGAGAGGTTGGCCATAGGTATTGCTCGATTGAATATCAAGACAAAGGTAACATAATGAAGTGAAGCATTATGAGTCAAAAGAACAAGAAGTGTCCAGTCAAAAGTAGGACAAGGACTTTCAGAGGTTCATCCACTGAAGGGATGACTAGGATGGGCTAGATTGCAGAAGTACCTGTTACACTTGGTCTGGGTAGAAACAAGCACAGCCTCAAGAAGAAGGTCTTGGAGCTGGAGACAAGGACAAGGAGTCTTGAGGAATGAGGAATCAAGACGACTAGAGATCAAGGGGGCTAAGGAAGTCTTGAGGATCGAAGAGATCAAGACAACAAGGTTCTTTGAAGGTCGAGAGATCGAAGACGAGATTCTGAGAGCAACAAAGACAACCTATAAAGCTAAATGAAGCTTAGAGGTTGAAGCATCCTTTCAAGTGCAGGACAAGGTCACACAGAGGTTTTCAGAGACAAGGGATATATTCCAAGACATATCTAGGAGGATACTTGAGGAGGTCAAGGTTAGAGAAAACTAAGAGTGATGTCGAGTTACTTATAAGTAGGGAAAGAAACAATAAGAATGACTATGATTGGTTAAATAAACGTGGTGTCATAGAATGCTATGGAAGGTTGTGGAATGAGTAGGTAATCCACAGTAAGGAACAATAAGAAGCTGTGGATGACTAAGTATATGTTATGACTTCCCCCTATTCTTTTCTTTGCTCTCTTTCTCGATGCCTTCCATTATGCCTTTTTCTTGTCAATTGTGTATCAATCATATTACTCACTGTACTTTAGTCATCCACAGTCTTCATAACTCACCTATGACTGCAGATTACCAATCTTCCTTACTCATGCTTGCTGATATGCTTCGTCATCCACTTAGTGTACACTTACTCATTCACAGCTTCTATGACTCATTCATGCTGCAGATGACACACCTCCTTCTGTCATATTCCATGATGTTCCATCTCCTTTCTATATAAACTCTAGATACTCATCTCTGTAACACTAAGCTAGAGCTACTCGATTCTTCCTTGAATCCATTCGCTCCTAAGCCCTATCCTTAGTCTCTCTGAGCATGTGCTCCTCACCATAAACCTTTGTCGACCCAAGGCCTTTCCCTTTGGTCTTCTCAGCCAAGTCTTTGTGTTTCGCTTCATGGTGAAGCTCACTAAGCATTCTTAGCCCTTTGTCATCCTTAGGCCTTCCCCTTTGGACTCCTCAGCCTTTCGTCATCCTCTGGTGTCTACCTTAGGACTCCCAATCCTTAGCCCTAGTATCCATTGAGTCTACAACCGACCCTACCCAGGCCAGTTGTAACAGTATACATGAAAGCAATGATAGAGAGCAAAAGACAAAAAGTAAAAAAGAAAAGAGATGGGGGTCCATATGAATCGTAACAACTACATAGCATCTGGCGGTATGGTGATTCAGTCTGCAAATGAGTAGACCAGCAGATGGGTGGCACACCTGGTGGGTTGACCTCAAAATTTGGTCCAAGGTGTTGTGATGTGGAGGTTGGGGTTGAGCCAATGGTTGATGATGGTATACTGTAGATGTTGGTGAGATATCTGTTTCAAGGCGAATTGAAGCAGTTTTCTCATCACATTTGAAGGTCACATGGCATTCAATAACCACAATGTTACAGTCTGCAAAATAGACACAATGTACAGAAGACTCAGCATCAAATCCAATCCAGCATCCCTCCTGAGTCTTAGTCTGTGAAATCTATGCATATTCCCATGCAGCTAATCATATTCTCGCATACTATGAAAGTTGTCGATTCCCGTGCCCTTGTTGACAGTGGTGCAGACATCTCCTGCATTAACTGGCAATTCATGCAAAAGCACTGTCTCTCCACCAAAACCCTCAATACCCCCATTCTGGTTCGAAATGTCGACCAGTCTTCTAACAAGAATGGCAAATGAAGGCAACCTTTGACGAAGTCTAGGTGCCACACACTCGAACTTAACTAAGAGGAGAAAGTTGTTGGCAAAGGGTATCCAACGAGAACAAGACTGGCTTGTTCCGTTGATGCATTCAAGTTTATATAATACAGCTACATGCGCACAGACCATGCTGTGTCTGACCTACCCTAAACTACATGCTACTACAATGAGGCAAAAGGCTATATATGGCAGTGCGAAATGGAAGAGAAGGACTGACATGTGTTTACAATGTATAAGTCTAGATCATGATATCATAGTGACATTATATTACGTAATGCGGTGCTTGATAAGATAAGATAAAGGACTGAGCGCTTGTGTTACATTTGGGCACTCTGGACTTGTACAAAATGAAAGAAAAGAAATAGGCATGTACAGCGCTAAAGTGAAAAAGGTAGAGTGACGACTAGTGTTTGCAACAGTGAAATCCACCGCTCCTGCACCCTCTACATCAACATCGAGGGGATCTCTCAAAAGGTCCTCTTTCATGTCATGTCTTGTGGCAAGGAAAACATCATCCTTGGTCTCCTCTGGCTCTGCTCCACCAATCCAACTATTGATTGGAAGTTCCAGACCCTAACTATTGATGAGTCTTGTGATCAATCCAAGGACTTGTATTTCACTTATGTGGCTAACTCTCATCGCCACAACTCCTGCTTCCGATCTCCATCACCTACTCCATTCAAACCCCCTCGCTATACCACCATCACTACCAATGCCCAGGATCGTCTTTACTCTTATATGGACTTCAGTGATCCAAGAGACTATCTCCTCCAAGCTAAGGAGAACCGAACCATTAATCGCATCATTTGTGGTGTTTGCCACTTTGCCCCTCTTGGTTCCCCAGTTTGTGCCAAGGTCACCTCTGCAACGGAATTAGCTATGGCTGCCAAGAAGGAAAAACCACCCCCCATCCTTCCCTCTGAATATTCAGAATATGCCTTGGTCTTTTCTGAAGACACCTCAGACCATGTACCCCCCTCTCGTCTCTATAACCATGAGATCAATCTCAACAAGTCTTTCATCCCAAAGATTGGAAAACTCTATTCTCTCTCTCCTAAGGAATGCAAGGCAACTGACAACTTCCTTGAGGAGAACCTCCAATCTGAGAAAATCTGCCCCTCGAACTCACTTCAGGCCTCCCCTTTTCATAAAGAAGAAAGATGGCAAACTCCACCCATGTCAAGACTACCGTTACATCAACAAACATACTGTTCGTGACGTGTATCCCCTCCCCCTCATCTCCGACCTTGTTGATAAACTCAAGGACACTAAGATCTTTACCAAGTTCAACATTCACTGGGGCAACAACAATGTCTGTATCAAAGATGGACACCAGTGGAAAGCTGCATTCATCATGCACAAAGGCCTCTACAAACCGACCATCATGTTCTTTGGCTTATGCAATCAGGTTCTGAAAGGAAATTTTTTTCTTTTATAACAGAATTAAGTACCCTTTTACTGGGGCCACGCTCAATACAAGACACTGTTTTGGTTGTGTCATCAGGTAGGCTACCACATTGTGATGACGGAGAAATAGAGAAGGCACTATTGGTATTGCTATCTAATATTACATGAGATTTGAGATGTCGAAACTATTTTTACCAATTAAAGAAACGGAGGTTGTACCAGCACTATCTAGGCGTTGAGTATGTGAAGGAACAGAAGAAAAAGAAATAGTGTCCATCAGGGGTGAGACTCCTTTACCCGATAAGGGTCTCACTGGGCTTTTCCCTGTGTCACAGCCATATCACAGAAGTATGCTTGTGCAGCTTCCAAGTCCATACCAGCAATTGCTTTTTGCCAATTAGGCTGCTGGGGCTTCATGAATGGGTTGTTTGATGAAATAGTTGTCTCTACAGTGTGGACCTTGGTTCCAGATTTGGAACATTGTTTGTGGTGTCCTCCACACGAGAACCTGCATTCTTGGCATTGAGTTGATGCAGCCTTGCATTCTTTGGCGCAATGACCATCTTTGCCACAATTGTAGCATCCAATGGCATTGACTTGTTGTGCCTCTTTGGTGGAGGTAACTGTGGCAGCGAATGACCTAGAACCTCCTCCAAAGTCTAATAGTTCTTCCCATGCTTGATGTACCACATCGACATTCATAGCATTGGGGTCCTTTCGGGGCCCTTTGCGATATTCAAATGCTTCTATGGCTTCGCCATATCTTTGTAAGATAATGACATAATCTGTCACTGTGGCGCATCGTTGGTCATTAAGATAGGCTTGTCTGATGACATCTTGTTGAACATTTTGCTCAAGTAAGGCAGTGCCCATGCAATCACCACAATTCGCTTCCTCAAATGCTGTCAACCATTTAGTCAGGAAGACTTGCATGCATTCATTTTGTTCTTGCTTAAGGGACATAAGCTTTTTCAAGGCTAGATCTTTGTTGTTCCCAATCTGGAAACAGTTTCGTAATCCCCTTTCTAGTAGTTGGGGACTTGGATATATTTGGTTAGTGCAGCATTGCTTCAATTGGTTGTGGGCCCACTTTTCTGCACCATTCTTATCTTGCTCCTTTGCCCCTATCCAAGATAATGTTGCCATACATCATTTCTTGTCCGAGGGGTATGCTTCGGAGTTCATTTCCATGAACACCTGCATTTTCAGCCACCACTCTTCGAACTTGCTATAAGTCCCATCATAGCTCCTGGGATCTGGCACTACCAAAATCATCTTTTCCACTTTTATTTGTGGAGGAGGTGGCCTTGCGATTGCTGCTTCGGTGGCGGCAGCTCTTAACTCAGCTAGATGTGCCGAGTTCTGTGCTCTTTGCAGTGCTTCCTGCATTGTTGCGAACTGCTGCTGCAGCAAGGCAAGCTGATCGTCGTAGCTTGACATGTTTGGTTAAACTAGGATTGAGTACAAAGGTTGGGGATTGATTTTCTATTTCCGAACAAGGATGATTGTTAGGATCATAATCAAGATGCCCTTCAGTGGGGATTGGTGGATACTGGAGTTCTGGGGTGGGAGATACTAGACGCACGAAGTTGATTGATGGGCCTACTGAGTAACAGTAGTTTTCAGAAAAGAGATATGAATCTATTTTGACAGATGTGATTCTCATGAAGAGACCAGCTTTCTGTAACTATATCTTCCTTTCTAGGGGGATCTCATGAAGAGCCCTTCTTAACTAGAAGTTAATCTGTAAAATAAAATTGGATCCACAAGTCCCAAAACGCAGTTGGCACGAGTCGATAGAACTGGGGAATTGCCTAGCTATGGCACAGTTTTAGCATGCAAGGCTGTGAGTCTTATTTTAGATCGAAGAAGCTTGTTATTCAATCCTTTCAAAACATGCAAGCAGTGGGCTGCTTCCTCTCAAATGAGAACTAATGACCCATGAAGCAAACATACACATTTCTACTTTGAGACACAGTGGAGATCGCAGTTGTGGTCTGCGCAGGTTAAAGTCCCTGGACTGCTATCTGAGCATGGTTGTTTTACACCCAAGCAGTGTGGACAAGACCAATAAGGGGACGGCACAATGAGGGCCTCAATAGTGCACAGCGAAATGTGCTAATGGTGAAGTATAAGAGTCTTGCGATGATAAGGTGGTTGCAAGCAGTGGTGAGGTAGTGAAGAAGAGTCTGTTCTTATGTTGGCAATGACAAATCCAATACAGGAAATGCACTAGGTCACCACACAAAAGTCAAGACTTGGAAAGGAGGGACTATTGATGGTCAGAAATCAACCAGAACAGACTGAAGTGTCTGGCTGGTACTGGCATTGTTCTATACTACTATACATGAGGCGGCCATGAGGCATACTCTAGAGCAGGTGCTTAGTGAGTGATGACATGCTGTGAGATAATCTACTATATATGTACTAAGTGTTCACATGCTCGTGAGAACAATGGTCTAGAACTACAACATGAGGCTACCATGCCTTTAGCATGCACTAGCCATGATGTATGACATTATAGTGGTCTAGACTTGAGTCATATGACATGATAAGATAAAGTTGGGCGCTTGATTGATAAGATAAGATAAACCGGCGCTAAAGCTAGGTTGCAGAACGAGGTTTGTAACACTCTATGGCAAACGAACGCCCCTTTTCACTCATCACCCTCCTTGATCCAGACGTTATTGTAACTCCATCTCAGATCCATCTTTGTAAATAATTTAGCCTTTTTAAGCTTATCTATAAGCTGGGAAATTAAAGGCAAGGGATAGTTGTTCTTTACTGTTCCCTCATTAAGGTAATGATAATTCATTACCATCCTCTTCTTTCCATCTTTCTTGGAAATAAAGAACACTGGCAAAGTTTGTGGTGACTTCGAGGGACAAATATATCCCTTGCTCAGTTGTTCATCTATAAATGCTGAGACCTCTTCTTGTTCCTGAACAGAAGTGGGAATGATCCAACCCTTCTTTGGCACAAAGTTGAGTTTAAGGTCAATTGTATGATCCCAAGGTTTGCACTTGGCATTCTTTCGCTTGCCTTTTTCAAGAAGACATCGAGATAGTCATGGCACCATTCAGGCACCAACTTAAAAGCCTCCTTAGGCTTCAGGGGTTTTTCCACCAGATCTATCTCATCTTGTTTCATGATTTTCTGGATAAGATATCCATTTTCTGACTCATTGTTCCAATGTGCCTGTAGTACTCAGCACTCTTTAGGGCATCAGTTTAACATAACCTTGCCATATTCCCAATCGATCATGGGGTTGTGGTGGACCAACCAGTTGTATCCCAAGATCATCTGGTTCTTGCCCAGATTTGTCATGTCTACCACCATCCTTTCCATCTGACAGTGACATTGGCTTCATAACAAATACTACCTGCAGCATTGTTCAATCCATCCACATTGTAGACGAGAATTTCTCAGCTCTTTCTCCTGAGCTGGATATTATTTCTATTGGCCCATTTCAGATCCATGAACATGCCATTGGCTCCACTGTCCAAGAGGGCAATTGCTTCTCTCTTTTTGTCTTTTTGTTTTATTTCGATTTTTAGTTCCTTATCAGGGTTGATAGTCCTGACTTGGCAATCCTCTGGGCTAGGATCCTCGTTTTCTGCCATACACATGGAATTAAGTACCATGTCTCAGTGGCCACGCTCTTCTGAGAACACCATGTTGGTTAATGATTCAGATGGGCTACCACTTCGCAAATCTTCTAAGGTATTCCAATCTACAAAATTGTCTGGTATGTAAGTGCTATCTATGGCCATTCTAGCTAACTATCGCATATCATAAACAGGTTCTTTATCTTTATCTTTTTCTTTTATATCTATACTACGGATAACCGGAGAACTATCTAATACAAAGAAATCAGAAGAAACAGAAGAAAATGAGCTAGCACTATCTTGGCATCGAGCTCTCAAATCAGAAGCAAAAGAGGAATCTTTACCTAACCTACTATTGTTTGTATGTAAACTACTGCCCAGTGAGTCTACATTTGTCCTTTTCCCAAGTCCATTGTGGCCTTGATGATCTGAGCTATCCAAGCATCGAGATCTTCCTCCTTCTCTTTTCCTTTGTTTGTTTCTGCAGTTGTCTCCACGGCATTGATCCTTTTGGCACATTTGGCATGGTGCCCGCTGTTGACAAATTTACACTTGTCACATTGATTTTTCTTGAGAGATCTGCACTCCCTAACTTGGTGACCCTTCCTTCCACAGTTGTAACATCCAGCAGGGCCTTTGTCAGAGTCAGTAGTGATGCCATCAATATCCATAGCATCAGAGTCCCTTTCCCTTTTGGAGCTCCAAGGGATGGGGATCTTACTGCGAGTCTTGAAGGACTCGATAGACTCTGTTACGATCCCTCGATTCTTTTCTTGTTATGATCCCTCGATTCTTTTCTTTTTGGCTCTCACTCCAGACCACCAAGTCCCTATGCTCGAGCCTCACTTGGGCAACCCTGCCCACTCCCCTCGCTGTCCACCTGCGCTCCTAAGCATCTCCGGTGTTTCCCTTTCGCTCTGGCAACACCCTCATTCCCCTTTGGGTCTTACCCTGCACCCTGAGCTCTAGACTGCTTATTCATCCGCATCCGTCATCATGACTCATTCTGACTCATTCACAGTCACTCTGACTCATCCTGACTCATCCGCAGTCATCTTGACTCATCCGCAGTTGCTCTGACTCATCCCCGATGCTGCGCATTACGTATCCCCTTCCATTCCATTCTATGACATTCCATTTGCTTACTTATCACAATGCTGCGCACTACTCATGCTGACTTATTTCTTTGTAACCATTACTCATCCGCAGTATTCTGACTCATCTTCACACTGCGGATTACTCATCTTCCTTCCACCATGTTCCAAGGTGTTCCATCTGATTAGTCATCTTCATTTCCCTGAACTTATATAAACCCTTCCATACCGTCCGTATTCCCTAAGCTAGATCTCCTCTGTTATCCTTTACCTTTGTATCTCTTCACTCTCGTCAATCTAGCCCCTTTGACCCTTCCCTTCACCGGGTGAACTCTCTGCGTGTCTTCGTCCTACACTTGACTGGACGCTAGACTTGTGACACTCCACTTGATTGTGCCACAGTCGTCTCTATATTCGATAGAACGACCCTTGCGACCGCTATCTCTACGCGGTACCCTCTGACCTTCGTCCACCTTCGCCCAACAAAGGCTACGCTCGTCCCTACCCGGGCCAAGCGTAACAAATGCACAGGTAAAAGGTTGGATGTCTGACTTTGGTGGCAAATATAAATCAGCTGCCTATGATAGTCTACTCAAGGGGGAGGGTATTAGGATTCACGAGAGTGCTTCTCATGTCCCTCAACAAAACGGGTGCACAGAGAGATTCATGCACACCCTAATGGACAAAGCTAAAGCAATGCACCATATGGCTTGCTTGCCTGATAGCTAGTGGAAATTTGTGGTCACTCATGCGACCCATTGCTACAACTGCACCCCTCTAAGCTGCCTTCAATGGCGCACACCTTTTGAGGCTATTCACTTGAAAAAGCCCAGGATCGATCACTTGCACATATTTGATTGTGCTGCATATGTATTCCTCCCTGCCAACATTCAGGCCGACAAGTTAGCCCCTAAGTCAGAGCTCATGGTGTATCTCAGTGTAGCACCTGGGAATGAAGCAAATTTCCTCTTCATGCGTTCCCCCAACAACATCCTCTTCACAGCTGCACAAGCCTCCTTCGAGGAAGCACAATTTCCCCACTGTGACAAACCAAGCAGAGCGCCTCCACAGCCAATGGCTGATCTAGCCCAGCCTGCTCCCTCTCTCAATGCGCCCATTGTGGTGCCCTCTCCTGACAATGGAATCCCTCCTCAAAGTCATCCTCCTCATCCCATTACACCTCCTGCTGCTCTGCCTTCATCTGTCCAACACCTGCCGAGGACTCCTCCATGGAGAATTCCTGCACCACCTGCCGTACCTCCTGCACTGTGCTGCTCTGGCCGCACGTGCAAAGTCCCTGTTCGTCCCAACAATGTCTATGGCAATGATTGTCATCCCACCGAACAGATCAAGGAGATTGAGTGCGAAGATCACACTGCTCGGTCACGTCCTGTGCCTGGTGGTTTTCCCAACACACCCGCTGCTGCCACACCCCCTTCTAATGAAGAGGATCACGTGGTGTGCCTATGTCGTGAAGGGGGATCTGGACTCACGACATTTTTGTTATCAAAGGCATTATCAATGGTCACTGAGACCAAACCACACAGGGAATGGACTTATAGAGATATACAAACCCTACCTACCCATGAGCAACAGGATTGGAGAGATGCATATCAAAAAGAACTTGACATGCTCCAAGAAAGACAAGTATTCAAGCTTGTAGATGCACTGAAAGGCCGCAAAGTAATCTTGAACCACTGGGTTTTCAATGTGAAACCCGATGGCCGCAAACACACCTGCCTCATAGTGAAAGGCTTCTCCCAAGTTGAAGGGATTGATTTCAACAATGTATTCTCTCCTATCGTAAGGTTCGAGATGGTGCGCTTAATGCTTGCACTGGCTTCCCTTGAGAATTGGCACATAGAGGCTTTAGACGTTTGAAGCACCTACTTATATGGCAAGCTAGATGAAGAAATCTACATGAAGCAACCCAAAGGGTTTATAGTCAGAGGACAAGAGCATAAGGTGCTCCACTTAAAGTGTGCCCTCTACGGCCTTAAACAAGCTGGACTGGCCTGGTGGGAGACTCTAAACGAGTCCATGAAAGAACTCGGATTCGAATGATTGAAGTCCAAAGCTGGCATCTTTATGTTCAGAATGGTGAAAACCGCTGTCATAGTCACAGTTATATATGTCGATGATGCTCTTTTCTGTGGACCTGATATTAAAACCGTCAAGGTGATCAAAGACACTTTTATGAAGTGCTGGGAGTGCAGAGATTTAGGTCCTGCCAAAGAATTCCTACACATGAACATACAATAAGACAACAGCAAGATCTTAATCGATCAATGCACCTACCTAGAGAAAATCCTTACTCGATTTGATCTCGTCAATGCTTGTGTGGCTCCCACACCTCTTTCACAAGGGTATCAACCTGCTGCCTACAATGGTGCAATCAACCCTCAGATCAGATCACTCTTCCAACAAGTGATCGGTTCCCTGCTATACTTAATGCTCGGAACCTGCCCAGATATTGCATTCGCAGTAATCACTCTGTTGAAACACGCTGCCAGACCTTCGAAGGAACATCTTGATCGTGCATTTTATATATGCCGCTATCTACTCGGGATACAATATTACTCCCTTGTATTCAATGGATCCTCAGGAGCTGGTCTTATCACTGTTATGCTTGGTCTGGGTAGGAACGAGCATAGCCTCTGAGTAACAAAGTGAGTTGAGGGATGAAGGGTACCGCTGAGAAGTAGTGGTCGCAGAGGTTGTCCTATTGATTGTAGAGATGACTGTAACACAATCTAGTGAAGTGTTACAAGTCTAGCGTCCTGTCAAGTGTAGGATGAAGACACGCAGAAGTACACCCAGTGAAGGGAATAGACAAGGGGCAGCTAGATTGTAGAGGTACTGAAGTACAAGAGAGTACAGAGGTAGGAAGGAAGAGGAGATCTAGCTTAGGGAATATGGACGGTATGGAAGGGTTTATATAAGTACAGGAAATGAAGATGACTAAGCTGAAGGGACACCATGGAACATGGTGGAAGGAGGATGAGTAATCCGCAGCATAGAAGATGAGTCAGAATGGCTGCAGATAAGTAAGGGTTACAAAGAAGATGAGTAATGCGCAGCATCGATGAGTCAGAATGGGTCATGAAGAAAATGATGACTAAGGTAGATGGGTTAAGGGTATTATGTCATCATAGAAGAAAGAAATGGCCGAGGTGTGGTTTGAACGCAGGGCTTGGTAGTCCATAGTGAAAACAAGCAGGAAAAAGGAAAAGAAATGGTGAAATGTAACAATCGCATTTACCGACTCAGATTGGGCATCTGACTCCCTATCTTGTCGCTCTCAGACTGGCTGGTTTATCAAACTGGCCGGATGCATTTTCAGCTGGCAATCACGCCAACAGATTTGTGTGGCATATTCATCCACCAAAGCTGAATATGTTGCTTTATCTGATTGTAGCAAACAGGTAGTTTGGCTCAGGACACTCATGGAAGAAATGGGCTATCACATGAAACCCACACCGATCTGTGGAGACAACCAAGGTTTCATATTCATGGCGAACAATCCTGTTATAGAAAGTTGATCGAAACACACATCGATATTCGATGGCATGGCATCCGAGACTTTGTTAAGGAAGGCCTCATCAAGATTTTCTTTGTAGAGGGTACAAAGAACCCTGTCGACATGTTCACCAAGAACCTAGGTATTGAAGCTCTCACTAACTGCTGATGCCAACTTGGCCTTGTTCTCTACGACAAGCCACAGTCATAGGAGAATCATTCACTTGCTCACATGCTCAGAGTAGCTGCTTAGCAAGGGGGAGTGTTGAATGAACATTAGTTCGTTCCACATTTAGTAGTATTACATAATTGTATGTATATATATTCAAACTCCACATCTAAGTTCTAATAACATCTTGTACTCAAACCACTACGTGCTAACCTCAACCTTCAGTAAGAACTGTTGCAAACCTTGTTCTTGAATCTAGCTTTCAAGTGCTCGTCTTTCAAGTGCTCATCTTTCAAGTGCTCATCTTATCTTATCTTATCTAAGCGCATGTCTATATTATCTCACATCTTAGCACTCAATCTTATCTTATTGTATCACATGACTCCAGTCCAGACCATTATGACATCATACCTCATGGCTAGTGCATGCTAAATACATGGTGGCCTCATGTTGTAGTTCTAGACTCCAGTTCTCACAGTCGTGTGAACACTTAGTACATATATAGTAGTTTATCTCATGCTATGTCATCACTTACTGAGCACCTGCTCTAAAGTACACCTCATGGCCAACGCATGTATTGTAGTATATAACAATGCCAGTACCAGCCAGACACCCCAGTCTGTTCTGGTTGATTTCCAACCATCAATAGTCCCCTTTCTCTAAGTCTTAGTATCTTAGTGGTGACCTAGTGCATTTCCTGTATAGGATTTGTCGTTGCCAACATAAGAACAAACTCTTCATTCCACTACCTCACCACTGTTCACGACCACATATTGTCGCAACCACTTTTACCTTCGAGGCCTTCATTGCACCGTTATTGGTCTTGTCCACACCACTTGGGTGTAAAACAACTGTGCTTGGATAGCGGATCAGGAATCTTAACCTGCTCAGAATACAACTGAGGCTAAACTGTGTTTCATAGTAGCATCTTGTATGTTCGCTTCACAAGTCAGTAGTTTCCATTTGAGGGAGAGCAGCTCATGGTGTGCATTGCGTGAAAGAATTGAATTACGAGCTTCTTTGATTTAAAATAAGACTTGCAGCCTCAGCAAGCTAAATTGTCAGCCATAGCCAGGCAGTTTATCTGGTTCCTTTGACTCATTTCAGCATGCGTTCAGGGCTTGTGTACCCTGATATTGCTTTTACAGAACAATAGGTCTGGTAGCATGTGACTCTTCGTGAGATCCCCCCAGATAACAAGGTATAGTTGCAGAAAGCTGGTCTCTTCATGAGCATTACATCTGCCCAACATAGTGCCTCAAGTTTTTTCCTCGAATTATGGATATACCGTAAACTTTGCTCGTTTAATCTCGCCCACCCCTGTCAAAGAAGAATCAGTCACCCCAGAACTCCATTATCCTTCATACAACCCAAACGATTACTATTGCCCAAAAATAGAACAACAATCACCTTGCTTCATACTGAACCCTATATTCATCAAATATGTCGACCTTAGAAGATCAAATCGCCTTGCTGCAACAGCAGCTAAATCTTATGCAGGAAGCTGTACAACGCGCAACAGATTTGGCAAGACTCACTGAAGTAAGGGCAAGCATGGCAGAAGCTACAAATCTAAGGCCAACTCCACAAGTTAAAGTGGAGAAGAAAATCTCCATGGTGCCCGTGTTACACTTGGTCCGGGTAGGAACAGGTGTAGCCTCGAGAAGAAGGTCTTGGAGTCAAGAGCAAGAACAAGGGGGTCTTGAGGGACAAGAGATCAAGACGACTGAGGGCCAAGGAGACTAAGGGAGTCTTGAGGATCGAAGGGATCAAGACAACAAGGTTCTTCGAGGGTCGAGGGATCGAAGACTGGTGTGCTGAGAGCGATAAAGACAACCTATGAGGCTGGGCTAAAGGCTCAGAGGTTGAAGCGTCCTTTCAAGTGCAGGACGAGGTCACACAGAGAGTTCAAAGGACAAAGGATATATTCCAAGACGTATCTAGGGGATACTCGAGGAGGGATATTCGAGGAAGTACTCGAGGAGGTCAAGGTTAGAGATACAAGAGCGATATCCAGTCGCTTATAAGTAAAAGAGAGAACAATAGAAAGGGCCATGATTGGTCAGTAAAAGTGGTGCCATAGAACGCTATGGAATACGGTGGAATGAGTAGGTAATCCGCAGTAAGGAACAATAAGAAGCTGTGGATGACTAAGTGTTACAGGGAAACGGTGATAATGAGATAGACATAGAGAGTGAATGAAGGAAAGGAAAAGGAAAAGAAATGGGGGTCCGCATGAATCGTAACAGCCCGACCCTGGCAGTTATGATGGCACGTATTCCAAGTTCGAAGAATGGTGGTTAAAAATGCAGGTATTCATGGAAATGAATGCCAAAGCCTACCCTTCGGATAAAGAAAGATGCATGGCGACGCTATCCCAGATCGGGGTGAAAGAAGACAAAAATGGCGTGGGAACATGGGCCCGCAATCAATTAAAACAATGTCGAGATAGTCAGATATACTCAAGTCCTGCATTGCTAGAAAGGGGCTTGCGCAACCATTTCCAAATAGGAAACAACAAGGATCTCACATTAAGAAAGCTCATGTCTCTTAAGCAAGGACCAAATGAATGGATGCAGGTCTTTCTGACCAAATGGCTCACTGCATACGAGGAAGCCAATTGTGGTGACTACATGGGCACTGCTTTACTAGAACAAAATGCCAGACAGGATATCATTCGACAAGCTTATATCAATGATTCCCATTATGCATCAGTGCAAGATTACATTGTGGTCTTGCAAAAATATGGTGAAGCAATTGAAGCCTTTGAGTATCGAAAAGGCTCCTGCAAGGATCCAAACACCATGAATGTGGATGCAGTGCACCAGTCATGGGAAGAACTCTCAGACTTTGGAGGGGGGTCTAAATTGTTCACCGCCACAGTCACCTCCACTTAAGGGGCATGTCAAGTAAATGCCATAGGATGCTACAACTGTGGCAAAGATGGTCATCGTGTGAAGGAATGTAAAGCCGCATCAACTCAATGCCAAGAATGTGGGTTCTCACATGGGGGACACCGCAAGCAATGTTCCAAGTTTGGAACCAAGGTCTGTGCCACAGAGAAAACTGTGCAAACAAACAACCCCTTTAAGCAGTCAGCTGTCAACTGGCAAAGTGCTATCCAGGGAATGGATATAGATGCCACTAGGGCATATTTCCATAACATGGAAACGACTTCGGAAAAAGCTGAGTGAGGACCTTATCAGGTAAGGCCCCCTCATCCCAGAAGGACGATATTTCTTCTTCATCTTTTTCTTTACGTACTCGACACCTAGATAGTGCTGAAGGCAACCTTTGACAACATCTAGGTGCTGCACTCGAATTTGACTAAGGGAGAAAGTGTTGGCAATGGGAATCCAACAAGAACAAGACTGGCTTGTTCTGTTGCTGCATTCAAGTATTTATACTACTGGTACATGCACACAGACCAAGCTGTGTCTAACCTACCCTAAACTACATGCTACTACAATGAGGCAAAAGGCTATGCATGGCAGTGCAAAATGGAAGAGAAGCACTGACATGTGTTTACAATGTGTAAGTCTTGATCCTGATGTCATGGTGACATCATATTATGTAATGCGGTGCTTGATAAGATAAGATAAAGGACTGAGCGCTTGTGTTACATTTGGGCACTCTGGACTTCAACGAAAAAGAAAGAAAAGAAATAAGCGCGTACAGCGCTTAAAGTGAAAAAGATAGAGTGACGACTAGCGTTTGCAACATGTCCCCCCTGCTAGGGAGGAGATTCCAGATCCTCAGAGTCACTAGGCCATTCAACAGCGCATTCCAGAGAAAAGATAGACTCAACTTCAGATTCGTTGGAGTCATAGACCACTTAAACCGATTGTGAATGATTCCTGTCAAAGAGATTCAAGGCGTCTTGCGCATGGGTAAGGTTTCGAGCAGGCTCCCAAGTCCTATCGTCCGCTGAATAACCCTTCCAATGGACCAAATATTGAAAGCCACGTTCTCGTTTTCGACGATCAACAATGAAGTCTACTTCGAACTCAGCAGTACCCTCGTTGTCAATAACCACTGGACCTGGGCATATGATGGGTTGACCGGCAAGAGGTTCTAAATAAGGTTTAACCCTTGAAACATTCACCGTGTTATAGGCACGGCTGCCAGCTGGCAATGCCAAGGTTATAGCATTTTTATTTTTTATGGCTGTTATTCCATAAGGCCCGATCCATTGATCATTCAGCTTTGGACAAGTTCGGGACGAGCCCATAGAGAGATGTTCGGAAGACAACCACACTTGATCACCTATCTTGTAGGGGGGCGCTTCAGAACGATGAAGATCTATTTGATTCCTGATCCTCTCTCATGTTTTTTCTAGTGTGCTTCTAGCACACTCGCGATTAAATCACATCTGAGACACTAAGTCCATGGTGGAAGGGGCTTTGGACGTAATGACTTCAAAACCAAGTCTAGGTTCGAAGGTTTTATTCACTTGGAATGGGGAAAATCCAGTAGCCGAGAACTGGGTGTTGTTATATGTAAACTGGGCAATTGCTAAAAGTTCTGCCCATTTATCTTGTTTTTCTAGGGTGTAGAGCCTGAGGTACTGCTGGAGCTCTCTATTTACCCTCTCAGTCTGACCATCTGTTTGTGGATGATATGCCGTTGACATTTTTCTTTGGATGTTCAACATCCGACACAAATCCTCCATTACAAATGACACGAACTGAGGTCCGTGATCCGATACAATCGAATCAGGAAGTCCATGGTGTTTCCAGACATAGTCTATATACAACTGGGCCATTCCAAGGGCCGTTATCTCTTTGGTTGTAGGGATTGTTGGCAACGACAAATCCTATACAGGAAATGCACTAGGTCACCCACAAAGACAAGGCTCAAAGAAGGAAGGGACTATTGATAGTCGGAAATCAACCAGAACAGACTAAGGAGTCTGGCTGGACTGGCATTGTATATATACTACTTTACATGTGGCGGCCATGAGGCGTACTTTAGGGCAGGTGCTCAGTAAGCAATGACGTACCATGAGATAAACTACTATGTATGTACTAAGTGTTCACACGACTGTGAGAACGAGAGTCTAGAACCACAACATGAGGCTATCATGCGTTTATCACGCACTAACCATGAGGTATGGTGTCATACTGGTCTAGACTTCGAGTCACGTGACATGATAAGATATGATCGAGCGCTAAGATGTGAGATAAGATAGGCGCGCGCTTAGATAAGATAAGATAAGATAACAAGGGCGCTTAAAAGCTAGGTGAAAGAACGAGGTTTGTAACATTACCCCCCACTAGGAGTGAGATTCCAGATCACAAATAAGAAGAGCTGCAAGGCACGAGACCCGGAAGTCAATCGCCCAGGTACAAACTTCAATATTCGGTGGAACCAGAGGTAAAGTTGATCACAGGAGTATTAAAAACACCCTGGAACAAGGCACGAGACATATTAAGCCTACAAGGGGCACTAGGATTCTTCTTGTGAAATAAGGCAATAGCATTTTTTCCATGTTTGGCAATAGAGGAAGCTGCCTCCCAGGTACGATCCGATTCATCGTAACCTTTCCAATGTATCAAGTATTGGAAGCCGCGACCAATAGGGCGAGAATCCACAATGTATTCTATTTCAAATTCCTCGTGTCCTTCATCATCAACAGAAATGGGACCAGGACGGATGATAGGTTGTCCATCAAGAGGTTCAATGTAAGGTTTAACGCATGAAACATTCACAATGTTACGAGCTGTGATGGATTTTGGGAATAATAATTCCACAGAGTTCGTGTACACATTAGTGACCTGATAGGGTCCAATCCATTTTTCTGTCAATTTTCATGATGGTCGATCAGTGATAGCAAGATGTTCTGATGACAAGAGGACAAGATCGCCAATTGCATAAGCAGGAGCATTAGATCTAGATTTATCGGCCTGAAGTGACATTTTGGCACGAGTTATCTCTAAATTTGCTTTGGCAGACTCCAAATTTGAGTTCATGTCGGACGCAAATGCTTCTGCAGCAGGCGATTTCACTATACGAGGTTCTATACCCATACGAGGAGTAAAGGTCTTTGTAAGCTGAAAGGGTGTAAACCCTGTAGATGACGATTTCGTATTGTTGAAGTTAAATTGCGCAAGCGCAAGCCATTCTACCCATTGAGATTGCTTTTCGGCGGCAAACAAGCGGAGATATTGGTTCAATTCTCTATTAATACGCTCAGTTTGTCCATCCGTTTGAGGGTGATAGGCTGTGGACATTTTCTTTTCTATTTTCAACAATTTTAGAAGATCGATCATCATTTGTCCTGCAAATTGTGGGCCACGATCGGATACAATAGAATCCGGTAAACCATGATGTTTCCATACATAGTCTTTGTATAATTGCGCGGTTTTCTGTGCAGTGACTGATTTAGTAGTAGGGATTAGTGCGACTTCTTTAGAGAAGCGATCCACAACTACCAGCACACTATCATATCCATGTGATTCCGGAAAGCCAGTGACAAAATCAGCTGAGACGTCTTTCCACGGTCCAGATGCTACGGGTAGGGGTTGCAGTTTTCCTGCAGGTGCTATATTCGATGTCTTCATGCGTGCACATCAATCACAAGATTTGCAATATGTTTCTATATCGGCTTTCATGCCGGGCCACTTGTAGTAGCACGCTATCAATTCTTTTGTTTTATCCAGGCCTTTATGTCCGGCGAGTGGATGATCGTGAAATTGTGTCATTACTTCTAAACGCAAGTTCCTAGGTACCCATATCTTTCCATCATATTCCCATAATCCTTTGTTATATACTGATCCTTCGGCGACGGTGTGTTTCTTTTGCTCTATTTTTATCCTATCGAAGAGTTCAATTTCTTGTACACTACGAATTTTGGAACTATCTATCATGACGGTGTTTTTGTTATCATTTTCTATCCCTATACTATGATCTTCTCTTCTAGATAAGGCATCTGCTTTTCCCATTGCAGTTCCTGGTTTATTGACAAGTACGTAATCAAAACAAGAGAGATATTGAGCCCATCTAGCTTGTCGCTTGTTCAGATCTTGAGATTTCATAAAGTACATAAAGTTTTTATGATCTGTCCAAACTTCAAACTGATGTCTAGCTCCTTCTAGATGATGTCTCCATTGTTCAAAGGATCGGATAATCGCTAACATTTCTTTATCTGCGATAGGGTAATTCCTTTCCTCTTTTGACATGCTATGAGACATATATGTGACGGGGTGCCATTTATCTTCCTTAAGAGTTGACAATACGGCACCAGTGGCGAATTCAGAAGCGTCGCATTCGACACGATAAGGGGTCGTGTCATCCGGATACGCCAAGACAGGCGCTGTAGTGAATTTCTCTTTGAGACTATTGAAAGCTATTTGTTGTGCATTCCCCCAGCACCAGGGTTGATCTTTCTTTGTTAAGTCATGCAAGGGACGAGCAATCAAGGAGTAGTTCTCAATGAACCTTCGATAGAAATTGGCAAGTCCTAAGAAGCTACGAACTCCTTTTACGTTGTGAGGGACGGGCCATGATGCAATTCCATCAAGTTTATTTTTGTTCATCGAGATTCCTTCTCCTGATACATCCATTCCAAGCATGTCTACTTTTGCGACTTCGAAGAAGCACTTCGATGGTTTGACAAACAGGTCATTTTCGCGAAGTTTCTGAAGTACTCTTCGTACTGCTTCGCGATGTTTCTGTACATCATTGTGTTTCGAGAATATCAAGAGGTCATCAATGTAGATGATAACTATGTCTTCATCCTCGGCAAAGATCTCGTTCATCATTTGCTGGAATGTTGTGGGACTATTACACATTCCGAAGAACATGATGGTTGGCTCATATGACCCTAGGTGGCAGACGAAGGCTCCTTTCCATTCGTCACCTTCTTTGATGCGTACGTTATTGTATCCCCATTGAAGATCCATTTTTGTAAACAATTTGGCTCCTTTGAGCTTATCTATGATTTGCGAGATCAACGGAAGGGGGTAGTTGTTTTTCACCGTGCCTTCGTTGAGGTATCTATAGTCCATAACCATTCGCTTCTTTCCATCCTTTTTTGGGATAAAGAACACTGGAGATGTCTGGGGAGATTTAGAAGGTCTAATGTAACCCTTCTTCAATTGCTCGTTCATGAACGCTTTTACTTCATCCTGTTCTGCAGGTCCAAGCGGGATTAATTTACCCTTTTTAGGTACGAAATCGGGTTTCAAATCTACTGCGTGGTCCCATGCTTTTCGTTCAGGGAGTCGTTTGGACACTTTCTCCGAAAAGACGTCAAGGAAGTCTCTGTAGTGTTCTGGTACCAATTTGAAGGCATCTTCAGAGCTAGGATCTGGTATCGTAAACTGATCTGTGTACATATTTGCTATGTAGGTTTTCTCGTATTCTTCCATTCTATTACAATATGTACTATTCAATACTTTGCACGACATGGGGCAGCGATCCATGTGTACATGACCTAAGGTCCAATTAATGGAAGGATTGTGGTCCCTTAACCATGTGTATCCGAGAATCAATTGATTCCGGCCAAGATTGGTAACATCGGCTGTGACTTTTTCCCGATGTCTCTTGTAGTCTATAATAAGATTACACGTGTATGCAATGCCTCCAGCGGAGTTTATAGTTCCATCCACGTTGTAGACAGGCACCACGTTTTCAAGAGGTGTGAGAGGAATGCGGTTTTTCTTTGCCCATTCCGTATCGATAAATATTCCATTGGTGCCACTATCCAGTAGGGCGTTTGCCGAAATGTTTTTGTCTTTTTGAATTATATCGATTTTTAAGGTTATTTCCCTGAGTGGCTTGAGCGTGCGCACTCTTCTATCAGTCGGGTTCTGAAAGGAAATATTTTTTTCTTTTATAACAGAATTAAGTACCCTTTTACCGGGGCCACGCTCAATACGAGATGCTGTTTCGGTTTCGACATCTGGTAGGCTACCACATCAAGATGTCGGAGATAAAGAAAAAAAAGAATTGGTATCACTATCTAAAATTACATGAGAATTGAGAGAAGCAAAATTATTACTAAGAGGTAGAGAAAAGGAATTTGTACTAGCACTATCTAGGCATTGAGTATGTAAAGAAACAGATGAAAAAGAAATATCGTCCATCAGGGGGGGAGTACCATTACCTGATTTGGTCTCCCTTATGCTTTTCCCGATGTCACTTCCATGTCACGGAAGTATGCTCTGGCGGCATCAATGTCCATCCCTTGTACAGCACTTTGCCAGTTGACCGCTGGCGCCTTAAAGGGGTTGTTTGGTTTCGCTGTTGTCTTAGCGGCGCGGACTTGTTTTCCTTTGAATTTAGAGCACTCTTTGCGATGTCCTCCACGCGAGAACCTGCATTCTTGGCATCAAGTTGATGCAGCTTTGCATTCCTTCGCACGATGTCCTTCTTTGCCACAATTGTAGCATCCGATGGCATTTACTTGACGTGCCCCTTGATTGGAGGCAACTGCGGCTGCGAATGACTTAGATCCTCCGCCGAAGTCGGAAGGTTCTTCCCATGCCTGGGCTGCACCTATATCCATGGTGTTGGGGTCTTTTCACAGTCCCTTGCGATACTCAAACGCTTCTATGGCTTCTCCATATTTTTGGAGTACTGCAATATAATCCTCCACTAGTGCTTGTCGAGAGTCATCTAAGTATACCTGCCTTATGATGTCTTGGCGGGTATTTTGTTCGAGTAAAGCAGTTCCCATATAGTCCCCACAGTTGGCTTCCTCGTATGCAGTGAGCCATTTGGTCAAGTAGACCTGCATCCTTTCATTGTTGCCTTGCTTAAGGGCCATTAGCTTTCTTAATGCTAGATCCTTGTTGTTTCCAATTTGGAAACGATTCCTTAATCCCCTTTCTAGCAGAGCGGGGCATGGGTAGTTGTTACTTGTTCTACATTGTTTCATTTGGTTGCGGGCCCACGATCCCGCACCATTTTTATCTTGGTCTTTTGACCCTATCCTTGATAGTGTCGCCATACACCTTTCCTTATCCGTCGGATATGCTTCTTCGTTCATCTCCATGAACACTTGCATTTTCAGCCACCATTCTTCGAACCTTGAATAAGTGCCGTCATATTGTCCTGGATCGGGCACCACTGAGATCTTCTTTTCCACTTTGACTTGTGGAGCGGATTTAGCGGCGGCGGCCGTTGCTGCTGCCTCTGCAATGGCGACTCGATTTTCGGACACCTGCACGGTTGCATTCAATGCATTTATGACCGCATTTTGATCTGCGATCTGCTGCTGCAGCGATGTCGGCGTTCGACATATTGGGTATAGGTGGGGTTGGGGATAAAATGAGGTGATTTTCTTTCTATTTCCAAACATGTGAGATCGTCGTTTGGATCATATGAGGGGTATCGTAGTTCAGGAGTTAATGATTCTTCTTTTGGTTCGATCTTAACGATCAGCAAGAGGAGACGGGCGAAGTTATAGGTAGCTATTTTGACCGAGTGATAGCTCACGAAGAGACCAGCTGCGATCTACCTTGGGTGATACTCACGAAGAGACCAACAACCAAGATACCTAAAGGGGAAGAAAACTATACTAAAATGGAGGGAGTCGAGGAACCGGGAATGCCTGGCTACGGCACAGATTTAGCTCTGTAAGGCTGCGAATCTTACAGAAGAGATCGCGATTCTGTTGTTTGCACGGTGACAACTCCGTTGCACTGACCCACTTTGTGCCAAGGGATTGATCCTTATTTTTGCACGGTCAGAAGAGTTCACTCGAATGTGATCTACCCTGACAATGCGAACGCAAACGACGCCGGACCAGCGTATGTGCAGCAGTGGGGATGTGGTTGCTTTCCACAGAGGGTAACCTGCTCAAGGGTTCTCTTAGCCTCGATGTGAGGGATCTCCCTTAAGTCTGGGATCCGACTATAACCACAGCAATAACGATGACAAGAGGGGTACGGCGCGATTAGGGCCTCGATGTTTGTTTTGATGGTTGTGTCACGTGTACCGGTGACGGGTGAGGTAGTGAGAGATAGAGTCTGTTCTTATGTTGGCAACGACCAAAACTATACAGTTAAGGCACTAGGTCACCACCAATAATACTAAGACAAGGAGGGACTCTGCTTTAGGTCGGAAATCAACCAGAACAGACTGAGGAGTCTGGCTGGACTTGCATTGTATATATACTACTTTACATGCAGTGGCCATGAGGCGTACTTTAGGGCAGGTGCTCAGTAAGCCATGACGCACCATGAGATAAACTACTATATATGTACTAAGTGTTCACACGACTGTGGGAACGAGAGTCTAGAACTACAACATGAGGCTACCATGCGTTTAACATGCGCTAGCCATGAGGTATGATGTCATAGTGGTCTGGACTTGAGTCACATGACACGATAAGATAAGATCGAGCGCTTAGATGCGAGATAAGATTGGCGCGCGCTTAGATAAGATAAGATAAGATAACGAGGGCGCTTAAAAGCTAGGTGGAATAACGAGGTTTGTAACACTTATAAGGGGGGTAATGTTATGACTTCCCTCTATTCTTTTCTTTGCCCTCTTTCTCGACGCCTTCCATTATGCCTTTCTCTTATTGATCGTGTATTGATCTTATTACTCACTGTACTTTAGTCATCTGCAGTCTTCCTAACCCCTCCATAACTGCAGATTACCAACCTTCCTTGCTCATGGTTATTCATCTCACTTCGTCATCTGCTTACTGTACGATTACTCATCTGCAGCTTCTATGACCCATCCATACTGCAGATGACACATTCCCTTCCATCATGTTCCATCCCCTTGGTATATAAACCCTAGATACTCAACCCTATAACCTTAAGCTAGAGCTACTCGATACTCTCGAATTATACCTGCTCTCAGCACAAACCCTTTGTCCCTCTGAGCATGTGCTCCTCACCCTAGTCCTTTGTCAACCCAAGGCCTTCCTCTTCGGTCTCCTCAGCCAAGTCTTTGTGTTTCACTTCGTGGTAAAGCTCACTAAGCATCCCTAGTCCTTCATCGTCCTTAGGTGTCTACCTCTGGACTCCCGACCCTTAACCTTAGTACCCATCAAGTCTGCGACCAATCCTACCCAGGCCAGTCGTAACAGTGGGTTTGGACATGGGGGGCAGTGGTTGGACAGGAGTGGGAGAAGGAGGAGTGGGGTCGGGGGGTAGTGTGAGAGCAGTTCACAAGTGAAGGGACAGGGACAACATTTGATCCTTGTCTTCGGGAGAAGGGATGAGGACATCAGGCTCCGAAGGGTTTTCTTCAAGGTTGGAGTGGACAAAGGGTTCTGCTGAGGTTTCGACAGGGTAAGGAGCAGAAGTTTGTTGCCTTAAGTGACGGAGATCAGGGTTATGAGGTGGTTGAGAAATGGTGGTGGTTCATGGTGATGGTGACCATGGGAATAAGCTAGATCTTTTGTTACGCTTGATCCAGGCAGGAATGAGTGTAGCCTCTGTGAAGCAAAGGGTTCAAGATATCGTTTAAAAGGGACGACCAAAGGACAAGGATACCGTCAAGGTCAAGTGCCTCAGAAGAGTTGAAGAACGAGGGATGTTACTTGAAGGTGGCGACCACAGGTGTCAAGCTATCAATTGTAGTGACAACTATAACACGATCAAGTGAAGTGTCAATATCAAGTGTCCAGTCAAGAGTAGGATGAAGACTTGCAGAGGTTCACACAATGAAGGGAATAGACAAGAGGTGGCTAGATTGCAGGAAATACCGAAGTACAAGGAAGTACAGAGGAGATCTAGCTTAGGGAATACAGATGGTATGGACGTGTTTATATAAGTACAGGGAAATAAAGATGACTAAGCTGATGGAACACCATGGAACATGGTGGAAGGATGATGAGTAATCTGCAGTGTGAAGATGAGTCAGAATACTGCAGATGAGTAATGGTTACAAAGGAAATGAGTCAGCATGAGTCATGATGACGAATGACAATGAGTAATGGAGGAAATGATGACTAAGGCAAGTGATGTAAGCAGGAATGGGTAAAGGGTATTAAGTCATCATAGACGAAAAGAAACAGTCTTCAGCATGGTTTGAATGCAAAGACTTGGTAGTCCATAGTAAGAATAAGAAGAAAGAGAAAAGAAACAACAAAATATAACAGCATGTTCCAAATAGCATCTAGCATGCTTTGAATGAGGGCCACGAGAGGTATCATAGCATACGTGAGAAAGGCTATGGAACCGTGGGCAGACTACTTTTGGACTGGCGAATATCTAGTGCATCTTAAGTGAGCTCTGAGATGTATCACTACTTTATGCAGAAAGGCCCTGGGGACCACATGGGGACTACTCTCAGACTGACCATGCTATAATTGGAACTGAGAGCAAGGCAAAAATTGCAGTCTGATCTCAGAGACCTATTTTGCTTCAATAAGGAAATAGGTCTGAAAGAGATCAGCAACCTCGAAAAAGTACTGCCAAGGGTGAGCTGTCTGGTGTTGTGCACAGGCGGAAATTGACAATGTTGTCAGACAACAACAACTGCCAAACTTTGAAGACAGTGCATTATTACTGTACGTTGGTGCCGTGTTGCAAGAAACGATGAGATGGCATACAGGGATCCTTCTTGGTGCATTGACCGTTGATGTTCAGTTTCCAGATCTATTGACATGTTTAGGGAGCTCTTCATGTGACTTCTGTGTTGAATGAACAATAGTTCATTCCACATATAGTAGTACTTACATAATCACATGTATATATATTTGAACTCCACATCTGAGTTCAAATAGCATCTTGTACTCAAACCACTACATGCTAACCTCAACCTCCCATCTGAACCTTCGGTGAGTCTAGCCCTTTGCTAGATAGTCTTCAGGTGACCAGCTGCTGCCATATGACACGCTGTCACTTCATCAGGTTATGAGCCCTGGTAGCCAAAGCGGTACCTCGCGCCTTTATGGCTGCAGTACCTGCTAGCTCCAGAAGGTTCACTGTTGTGCGTGAAAACGCTGCACACAGAGGTTGTAAACCTGCACCATTGCGCTTCATTGCTGCATGGTTTTGTACCTCTAGTAGGGGGAAACTATGCTGGTTCATTATGCTGACTAGTTCGCGATTTAGAATCAACAATGTCTCACTCCTCTGCCATCACCATCCCCATCCTCACCGGCGCCAACTGGGCTCAATGGTGGCCTGTCATGAACTTCTACATTCGGTCCACCAGATGTTCCTGGTGCCTCTCGATTACAGCACCTACCTTCAACCCCTCCGCTGCCATGGAGGAAACCAACTTCTGGATTTCCTGGAACAAGGCAAATGACACCATCGCTGGTACAATTAAACTCTACATGACTGAGTCCCTCTGCCAGAAGCATTTTTCTGAGGAAAACGCCACCGAACTCATCACTGCTCTCAAAGAAGAGTACGACACGCCTGGTACCACCGGTGCCTTCATCCTCTTCAAAGAGCCCCTCAACATGAAGGTAGCACAATCCTCCCATCCCGCTCCCTCCATCAACAAGGTGGGGAATCTATTTTCCCGTCTCAAAGATGCAGGGTATACTATCCCTGACAAGGTCCAGGCGATGCTCCTGCTCGCCAAGCTTCCCCCCTCTATGGACGTAGTTGCACAGATGATTGCGCAGAAAAAGGACAGTACCAGAAAGTTTGTTGACCCAATGGTCACCGACATTCGGCAGGCTGCGATCCTGTCATGGGATCAGCGGCAGATGAAGGAAACCCCAAAGGCCCCTCAGGCCCACAAGATCAGCGCTGTAAAGCACAAAGGTGATGACCCCAAATTCAAAGAACAGCAGTCATCCAACGATGACAGCGCTAAAAGGAACAAGGGGCGACGCAGCAAACGTGGCAGTAAGAAGCGCCAAGAAGAATCAAATTCCACGGCTGCTCCTGAGCATGACCACGGTCATGATCATGATCACGACCACGTCCAATTCGCCTCTATCACCTATACCACTGGACCTGAGCCTTTCCCAGACCCTTGCGCCCTCGCCAATCGACCTGCCCAACTATACCAGGGGCACCAAGGCCTGCCTGCTTGTACTCAAATACAACAGGCATTTTCTCTCGCCCACAGGCTTGAGATAGCCCCTTCCATCGAGACAATCCGCTCCCTCGATGCAGGTCTATCACGGCAAGGATCATCATTCCTCGCCAACGTCGGTCCCATCACACCCTCCTCTGTTCCTGCCTCCTCCTCATCCTCCGCTCTCCCGCTCGCTGCAAGGCTAGAGCCTATCCCGGAGTGCGATGATACTCCGACCCCCCCTCCTTCCAAGCAGTCCCGCCGCAATACTATCATGCCTCCTCCGGCAGATCATTGGGATGAGGAAGATCTCATCGACATCTTCGGCTCGGAAGGGGGAGAGAACGATGATTGGAGCTTCGGGCCTGTCATCCTGCATCTAAAGTCAGTAAATTCATCCTCCCGCTCCACAAGGAACTCGCTAATAGCTGCACCTGCGCTTACAGCTCGTAGTACTATATCCCTATGTAGTAGCGTAGAAAAATGCATGGACATTTGCGCTTGTTCCAAATGCTCGCATCATAAGAATGAAACTAAACGACTCTGGATACTCGACTCAGGCACATCCATGCACTTCACCTTTTTAAAGGATGTATTTGTCGACTTTAAGGAGCTTAAGAGAGACCAGCAACTACCTGTCCAAACAGCATGCGGTGCCATCTTTGTCACCGGAATTGGAAAAGTGCGCCTGCAATGGCGAACTACAGAAAACCAAGTGCGCTATTTAGAGCTGCACGATGTTGGATATATCCCCAAGTCAGGAGTAAACCTAGTCTCTATGGGACAACTCCTCATGCAAGGCGCCAAAGTACATGGCACAGCAAATAAACTAATCATGACTTTTGGGGATGGCGAAATACTCGCCCCCTTTACCACTGGACGGCTCGGGTGTAACATGTACATCCTAGAAGCCTCACCAGCCAGAAAGGCTGCTTTAAGCGCCATTGACTATGAAATAGTTCATTGGTGTTTGGGACACTCTTCAAGGGAAGTCGTCAAACAAGCAAAAGAGCACACTACTTAGTGTTTGAAGGTCCGGTCCAGTCCGGTCTTTTGCCTTTTTTGGGCAGGACCGGACCAGGACCGGTCCTACCAAAAGGGGAAATCACTAGGACCGGACCAGGACCGCAAAAAACCGGTCCTCAATTATCCCTAATGATTTAGGACTAGTCCCGGACCAGTCTTTTGCAAATCCAGTCCGCAACTACACACAGGCTGCAAATCACGCTTAGCGGTGGTGGACCGGGTTGTAGTACATACTACACGGTACAGAATCGCCCCCTAGACCAAAAGATCTGGGTCGAAATCCATGGAGATATGGCCAATGACACACAACATGTCATAATATAAGTATATGATATGAGTGAATCTGTACTTTTACGTAGACCAACAATCACGCTTAGTGTTGGTGACCCGGGTTGTGGTAC
>JBBPMR010000217.1:0-31582 GCA_038090415.1 Rossbeevera mucosa | reverse complement strand
GTCACCAGCAGGCTGCTTACTCTGGCCATCGCGAAACCTGTACCAAACTGGCAGAGGGGTGGCATATCCATACCGCTCACCAGACACTCTCCCGTTCCGAACTCCAATGGAAGCGTTGATCTCGATGAAATCACCATGCATGGTAGATCAGTCAGGGAGTATGTGGAATTCGCAGTCATGTCGGTCTAAGGCTGCTCACCCTTTTTCTAGGAAGATCCTTAATGGCCTGGACAATTACGAAATGAACACAGGGACGATACATCCTTTGTCCGTGAAACGGAACCGGTCCGAGCTCAGGACCCGTGGTGGAAGTGTTCCGCTGAAAACAAGTTATCCGGGTATAGTTTGGGTGGCCGAGATTTCGATTGGCACTCCTCCCCAGACTTTCAATGGTTCATTTTATCGTTTTTATATACATACATATTTACCCTGATTTACGTTACAGTGCAGATCGACTCTGGTGCAGCGTGGGTGGTTTCTTTGATTCTTGCAACCGTTTCATTCAAATCAGCTCAGCGATATGTGGGTACTGGAGACTGGCTGTTGGGGGATTTCCGGAGATCGTGATCTCTATGATCCCCATGCATCCGAATCAGCCCGGAACCAGGATCATGGCCCGTTTCAGCTCCAATATTCAGATGGAACCGTTGTCAAGGGTGATCTTTATACGGATAATGTAACCATCGCTGGATTTACCGTATGTTTGGTATTGCCTACTATGAGCTTGGTATTCAATTCTAACACGGGGCCAGGCAGACCCTCAGATGTTTGTTTCTGCAATATGGTTCACTTCTCACCGTGAATTTAATGCAGATGGTTTATTGGGATTGGCCTTCCCCACTCTCTCAAAATTCGGAGCTCACACGCTACTTTCATCGCTTGTCAATCAGGGTAGGCTAATCAACCCGACATTCTCACTGAAACTCTCTTCCACTGGCACGGGGGCCGAGATGTACATCGGTGGAGCAAACAGTATGCTTTACAATGGTGACATAGCTTATACACGTGTAACGCAACCTGTGAGTGAAAGTAGAGATGGGAGTCGATGTTACTGACATTGGAACTTATGCAGGGATTCTGGCAGGTGGTTATGGACAACGTTTATATCAGTGGTCACATAGTCCTGGAAAATATACCTGTCATTTTCGACACTGGTGCAAGCCACATCTTTGGGAATTGGAATCAGGTTTCGGAATTGTACAAACACCTTGGCGGTACCCTCCAGGAACCTACTAAGATCAATAACAACTATGGTTTTTATTACCGTGAGTTTCAGTTTTGTCCCGTGCCTTGTTTTTATCGACAGCCTGCAGTACCGTGCCATTCTTTCCCAACTGTGGGCCTTACCTTTGGTGGCGTGACGTTTAAAATCTCTCCCGAAGCTCTCAACCTTGGACGAGTTGAGGCAGGCTCGCCATATTGTTTCAGTGCCATAGTAGCCGAGCCTGAGCGCTCGCCTGCCAGTGAGGTTCCGTGCCTTGTCGATTCCTTAAACCGTTTTTAACTATGTATATGGCCTAGTGTGGTGGAGCATTGGAATCACTTTTCTGCAGGGCGTGTACACCGTGTTCGATTACACGACTCTACAAGTCGGGTTTGCGAACCTCGCTTGAATCATTGAGAATGCTCTCAGTGGGTTGCGTCTTCACGGGGTAATAGAGACAGGTCCCTCGACTCCAAAGAGCCTCACGATTGTACACAGATTTGTGTAACGTTTTCAATTTTATTCGTACGTTTCTTGCTCCTTTCCATCTCTTTCCTCGACTCCGTTCTGATTCCCTCCGAATCGTCACTCCGTATCACAGTAGACCTGTGCCTCTGACGTAGTTGCTTATGTAAGTAGTCTAGACCAAGACCAGGTAGTATATAGTCTCGTCGCTCCTGTATCGTAGCTCCTCACGTTCAGAATACTCATTTACTTGCACTATCTGTGCGCGAGTCTTCCTTGAGTTTGTGTATCGGGTCACACTCTTACAGCTTGCAAAGTTGTGCAACGTACATCCGCCGGTAAGTGCTGAATTATAGTAGATGTACTATCCACCGCTTTGCAAGACGGTTCGTCCCCTAAAATTACTGTTAAACGTTTCTTCCCATCTTCAAGGATGAGACAACCGTCACCATCATGATTCAATCATCATCGGTTTGACCCATCTAGTTGTAGACGAGAGTAAGTCTCAGTAGACTATGGTCAGAGTCAACTGTATTACCTGTAGACGAGAGTAAGTATGGGTAATAATAATATGTAGTGAGTGTCTTACCTCAGTAGACTATGGTTAGAGTCAACTGAGGTACAGTACAGTCACGCGAGCAGTCATTCACTGGTCCCGCAGCTTTGGAAAGTATGTCACATTATCTGACTCATTGAAATCCGCAATACACCCAAGTATTTGTACATCGCGACCTCACCTTACCCGGGACGAACACCTGGATGTTTGGCACGCTCGGGAATTAGTTTCAAGGCAAGTTCATGAAAGATGCCCGTGACGCAGTTGTTGAATGCCGATACTGCGGGTAACACAGTTAAAATGTACATTCTTCAACCAGTCAGTCCGTACCTCGCAAAATCCATCCACTGCAGAGCAAGATGAAAGACTGCTCAGGTTCCAAAACATCACTTATGGTCACAGGCCGGGCCGCCTTGCTATCCCGAACGATTTCGTACGTGTCGCTCAGCACCATGAATTCTAGATCTGAATGCCTCATGCCTGGCGAAGCACTGCGTCCACACTGACTATTTTCCGGCATGATTCAAACAGCATCGGAATTTGAGCAAAAATAATGGTGGATATACCGGTGTTAGGCTCCTGACGAGAACTTTTGCCGTCCTGGAACCGTGTCCATCCCATTTTCATTTTCCCGACCACATGGCCCCAAAATCCCGTTTGCATTGATGATGGTTGTCATACTGTTCAATAAACAAGTAGCAAATACCAAATGCATGTGAAGAGACAGCAAATACACGCGAGATACGGTGCCGATGGGCACTAGGCACCGATATGTACATACAGGATCCGCTGATCGAGTGGAACACTACCAGCCAATGAATTCATCGTCCTCTGGAGCGCAAACGCCGCTCGAGTATGATCCAGGCGATCACATTCATCCAACATATTCTCGTAAAATTTGGTTGTGATCTTGTTCGTCTGTTCGTCGTCCACCGCCCACATCGTCCCAATCACAGATCGGAACCCTGCAAACTGCATCGCCGAGGCCAGGTGGATGACCTCGTCTGGACTCTCCTCATCTCCGACAGTCGTGTGGCAAGCAGACAGGTATGCAAACTCCGGGTTCTCTAACACGCACCCCATGATCCGTTCCACGGTAAACCGGCCGTCATGGAGCCCAAATGCGGAGTCAAAGGGTTGCTTCTTGTTTGGGATGCCATGGCAGGCGAAGTGGACCCATTCACACCTCTTCAGCTCCTTTGAGACTTGTGATATAGTCGACTCTGAACCATCAAGGCGGGTGAACGTCGCGAGACCTTGGATGCGCTCAGCGACGATGGCCAGTTCGCTGCCGACGGAGTGGAGCTCGCTTTCGCCTTTGGCGCTCGCCTGGCCTACAGCAAGGAATCGTTTCTCGTCTGCGGAAGTCATCGTTGATGGATAATTGCGTCTTGCACGGATGAGCGCAGTCAGAGTGGGCGTGTAAGACGAAGTGTACATATGCGAAAAACTGCTTTGGCCCTTCCGATACGGTCCAGCCGCGTGCAATGGTAGAAAGCAGAACTCAGCAGTGGGACACCACCAAACACGGGAGCAAGGCGGAACTGCCGTCCGGAGAAAATCGGCGATCGGCGAGACCACTTCATCCCAAAGGACTCTAAGGAAACGAGCTAGGCCTCTCCCTACGTCCATTGATTTTGCATCCAAAGTTAAAGACTGCAGCTCCGACGACAAGTTCTGAACACGGGATTTCGTGATTTGCAACGGTATGCGAACCGGGTCCCTATCGAAAAAGACAACGAGCGCATCGCATGTATACCGGCTAGCATTCACGATGATCACGGGTCCACCGCTAGCAGCATGCTGGAGTTCGGAGAAGGGAGAAGGGAGAAGGAATTGAGCAAGACCAGGTAATTTACGAATATTGGTGATTGTGGATTGCAGATCAACATTAAGACTGCACAACCTATTGTGCTGATCCAGACCTTGTGAATGGATTGTGTTGTGTATCTCAGATGACAGTCGCGTAAACTCATCTGCGAGGGCCTCTCCTTCTTGACCTGACGCGATGACGTCTTCAAGAGGGGAACGGAGACGAGCAATCTGGTTCCAAAATACGCCACGACCTTGCTCTAGCAACTCGATCGCTTTTTTTTCATGTTGGTTGCGAAGACAAGCAGAGAATGCATCGATAGCTAGTGACGAAGCGAGGTCTTTGAAAATTTGCAGATGGTTGGGTAGGGATGGCAAAATTTGCAGATGCTCGACGAGTAGCCGAAGAGAGGTTTCATATGCGAGAAGCGTTGTGGGATGGCAGAAAACCTCAGCTACCGCGATCCACTGCTTGGCTGCAGAGAGATCAGCTGGTGAGACTGTTTGTGAGATATCTGTCAATTCGGTATAGAGGCTGAACAACTCTTTGTCCTTTGATTCCTTCAACTGAAGGGACCGAAAGCAGAGATAACCTGCAAGGTTTTTCAATGCGAGTGATCGATCGGGATGACCAAACGGATAAAGGTCAAGGGCTCGTCTGCAGAGGACGATGGCCTCATGAAGGTCTTTCATATCTCCAAGCTGCTTGTAGCGATTGGCGAGATAGGTTCCATTGTTGTTCAATACTAACCGCAATGGGTTCCCCGGAGGGCAAACGTCCAGGGCTTGTCTGCCAAGGATAATGGCTTCATTGAGGTCTGCCACATCTCCAAGCAGCTTGTAGCGATCGGAAAGACGGCTTGCGATGCCGTTCAATGATGCTGATCGATCCGGATGCCCTGGCGGACAAAGGTCAAGGGCCTCTCTTCCAAATGTAATAGCCTCATTGAGGTTCGTCAGATCTCCAAACCGGTTGCAACGGTGCGCGAGATATATTGCGGTATTATTTAATGATATTGCTCGTTCTGGATGTCCTGACGGGCGGAGGCGGAGCGCTTTTCTCCCGAGGACGATGGCCTCATCGAGGTCCATCATGTCTCCAATTCGATCGTAACGGTGGAAGAGATAGTTTGCGACTTGGTCCAACGACCCTGATCGATCCGGGTGTCCTGGCGGGTGAAGGTCGAGGGCTTGACTCCCGAGGGTGATGGCTTCATTGAGGTCCGTCATATCTCCAAGCCGGATGTAACGACGGGAGAGATGGGTTGCAACATTGTTCAATGACATTGATCGATCTGGGCGCCCTAATGAGGAAAGGTCGAGGGCTTGTCTCCCGAGGGTGATAGCCTCATCGAGGTCCGCGATGTCTTCAAGCCGGTCATAACGATCGGAAAGATAGACTGCGATGTTATTCAATGACCCTGAACGCTCCGGATGTCCTAACGGGCAAAGGTCGAGGGCTTGTCTCCCGAGAATGATGGCTTCATTGAGGTCCGACACATCTCCAAGTCGCTTGTAACGATGAGAGAGTTGCCCTGCGACATTGCTCAATGATGATGAACGGAGCGGGTGCCCTGACGGGCGAAGGTGGAGGGCTTGTCTCCCGAGGAGGATTGCCTCATCGAGGTCTGTCATATCTCTAAGCCGGCCCCAACGATTGGAGAGATAAGCTGCGACATTGTTCAAGGACATCGAATGAAGTGGGTGCCCTGGCGGGCGAAAGTAGAGAGCTTGTCTCCCAAGGATGATTGCCTCGTTGAGATCCGCCATATCTCCAAGCCGGTTATGACGATCGAAGAGATAGATTGCAGCGTTGTGCAACACCGTCGAACGAAGTGAGTGCCCTACAGGACAAAGCTTTAATGCTTCTCTGGAGTAGAATATAGCTTTCTCGATATCCTCTATCATCCCCAGATGTCTGTAAGTATCCCAGAGACGAATCGCAAGCAGAGTCAGTAACCTCCACCGTATGCCATGATTGGATGAGGAGTGATCCAGTGCTTGGCGATTAAGAATGCCATTCCCGTCCCCTTGCTCAAAATTGGCGCCTGGTGGAGGTATAATTTGATCGACTGAAACGATCGCCTCTTTATCCGTCTTGCCTTTTTTCGGGTGCTTGACTCGCCGAGAGGACCGCTTTTTGGCTGGCATGAATATCATCATTTCGTTGCGGCTCTTCTCGTAGAGGGCCAAGAGGAAATAAGTACCTTTTGATTTCATCCTATCTCACTGGTGTGCTAGGGTCGAAATGAGTCGACTGACACTGTTGACGCCCGCATCGGGGGCCGCTCTTCTTCCCTTGTTCACATGTCACTTTCCTACATTCCCTCCGCCGCCCACCCTCGTTGTTACAGCGCGAGAAGGGAAGTGGCGCAACAGTGATGCTCTGTTACTATGAGATTGTGTAAGCAGTGACCGCCCGACGCTCAAACCGTTACGCCAAAAGGCATTAATGCTGAATGCTTAGCATTCAGTATCCCGGGCAGTATATAGCTAGTTGTAGGTACCTAGGTAAGCCCAGTGTAGCTTACAGATTGTTCTGTGGCAAGGATAGTCGTTGAGAATAGTAATCTGCTGTCATGCCCACTACTAAAGTAACGCTCCAGTTCCTCGTAGAGAACTCCGCAGATTTCGAACTACCTTTGAGTGAATGCGGCGTGATTAGTTGGAGCGACGCCGTACTGCCAATACTCCGGGGGCTGAACGGTTGTTCACTCCTCGCTAGGCAGAACCTAAGAGTTCTCTGTCCCCTTGGCCCCATAGAGCTGGTTCAGAAGGATCGCCAGTATGCCTGTCAGATGGACCTGGGCGACCTGGTCCTATTCTTGGACCCAGCTAACCCAACAATCAACATAAGAATCCACGTAAGTACTGACCATCTCTCCTGCTGGCACCGCTAACAGCTCTTTTTAGCCCTTATCCAGACCATCATTACCTCCCAAAACCCAAACCACTCAGCTGTCAGTCGTTGGAACCAGCTCACGAAGCACCGCTGCCTCCACCTCGGAATCTCAAATTCACAACGGAACATCATCCTCCTCTGCTCCAGCGCAAAGCACTGCTGCTTCAGGCAGCGGTTCTTTCCCTTCCGTCAAGGACCTCCGCATTGAGATGAAACGGTATGCCGATGACCACCCTCGGATGAAGGAAGGGTGGAACACTATCGAGTCGCAGAAACAATGAAATATCACACCACTTGCTGCCTACCAGGTGTACAAAGAGTCTATCTATCCCCTACTGCAGCTGGTAGGTCTACGCTGTGTAGCTATATTACAATGTCTGATTTCTGGCTAGGGAGGGAGCGCAGCCGAGTCATCTCGAGTAATGGCAGCATGCTGTGAAGTCACCACGCTCAGTAAATCTATGGTTGAGAGGGCGTGTTGCTTAATTGGACATGATCTGGAAGCCTTTGATCGCTTTGTAGCGGCCAACTCCACTCATCTGGCACTAAGAAAAAAAGTTAAGGGATCAGGAAAGGCATTGGCTGCGTTTGTTGATGTGATAGAAAAAAAACAGCGTCGTACCTGCTTAGACAACCATCCACGCATTCCCTGTCCTTAATAGCTTTTGTGTAGTTCACAATTTATCTCCTTGATTGAATTCTGCCTAGGTTCTACGCGTTGCAAAGTGTTGTAACATTTGGAAATCACGAATCAAACAAAAAAGGTCAATATTCTGCCAATGACATTACAAGCTGTTCCAATTGACTTTCCAGGTATGAGTATTTTGGTTCGTCTTCGAGACTGCAGGTAGCCAGTCAATAGCCAAGAACACTGAAAGGATGGAATGGAACCGCACTCTAAACCTTAGGCGTGATCTAATATCACCTCCAGCGCCAATGGCAGCGCTGGAGTGAGCTGCGAGATGTGAAAAGTTTTCTTTCGCGTACAGTATTCGCTAGCACTTTTACAGTGATACCACGGGGGAGTTCCATGCGCAAGATAGATCAGCGTGTATACAAGAGACACAACGTCTCGTCGGGCGGGGCCTAGGAAAGTGGTTAAAGGACGTTGATAATACATGTGGGAACAACTCAACTCCCGAGCTTCAGCATGCACGTGAGTGCTCATAAAAGGCAGTGTTCCGATGATTTGTGTGCCTGCATGCACCTTGTGCCTCCCTGTCTTCGGATCTCGATACTCAAGCGCATGCCCGAAGTCGATTAGGTATGGCTCCAGTGCATTGCCCAGTGGCAGCAAGATGTTGTCAGGCTTTATATCCCTATGCACGATGCCTCTGGCATGGATGGTGCATAGAGTTTGGATCTAAACAAATGGTAGTTTGGTCATGGAAGGGGGAACCCCCCTCGACCAATTTCATATACGCAATTTATCGGAACAACTCCACCAGAAGTACGCATGAAATTTTGTAGGGTGCACCCAAGGGATTCGAAAACAATGACGCCATGATCCGAGAACTCGTAGGCTGTTAGTAGTAAACGAGGAATTCTTGGAATGCCGGTCAGCCGTCGGTAAGTTGTAAATTCGATGCGCGTGCAAGTGACCCCGCACTCCGTTTTTAACACAACTAATTCGTTAGCGCCGTGGTCTTGCGCAGCAAATACACGACCCTCGACACCGATAGACCCGCGTTTTCCTGATTCGGCTATTGCAATCGCAATGGGATTGAGATAAGATTAGAAATATTTGCAGAGTAATTATATGGCCATCGGAATCACACCCTTGGAATCGACTTTGCTTGGCGCAGTTGGTGGCTCCGGATTGGGCTTGGTGACATGGTGAGATCTTACACCGAGAGTGCTGACAGGAAGACGGCCAAGTTCTCAGCTGGTGACCGGCCCTGGTGTCAACGTCAATCAATGAGCCTTGAAGCTTCTCTCTGTCGGAACAGCGAGCCCATGACAACGCTGCCACTGGCACAAGCTTGACACTGAACTATCTCCTGGTAGCACGGCCACTGAGGCATACATATGACGTAGCGAGTGCCCGATGGTGCCAGCGACAATATAATGCCGAATGGAATGAAGAGGTATGACTGGCTGTCATAAGCCCTGGCGACGACCACGACAAGTAAATAACAACATTCTAGGCATTTGAAAACGACTGAGACTCAGTGAACACGGAGACTACTAGCAAGTCTGAAAGCTATCAATGTGGTTGCGACACCCAACGAGAAAGCTGTCAGGACCTTGCCGTCGAAAAGCTTGACCGACGACGGCGCAGGGTTTGCAATCTGGACGGCAGTAATCGATCGTGGCGAGTTACGATCATACGAGCTCTTCACAACGACGGTTGTGTCGTGTGCTTGTTGCAGCGCCGGGAGACCGTCAAAGCTAAGCGTGTTCTCGGCGGTCCACCAAGCCTTGATACCATTAGGCGCTGTTTCTGTGGGAGATACTTTCGCCTCCTGCAGCTCCAGATTATCACAGAATCGCTCAAGCTGGGAGCGCTGGCTAATAAATTGGTATTGAGGAATTCCATAGCCACAGGACTAAAGCTAGTGTCAGATGCGCCTGGGTTGTGCACAAAGCGAGATTCTCACCGTCGCGACCTTGTGCACGTCGACGACAATCACTGCACGGGAACCGGGCTTGCGGGTTGGAGGAGGTATGAATGTGTTATACTCTGGCGTGCCAAATTCGTGCACGGTACCTATCTCACATACCACGTAGTAAGTACTGAAGGTCAGATAGTGCGTACGGTGGGCATACGTGCCTGTTCCCCAAAACCTCAAGATACGTGGTGCACCCTCGAATGCGTGGAACATGATGGTGACCCTGGCATTTCCAGGTTCGCGTATGTGTGAAACCGTCTCGATACCTGGTTTGCTGTATCAGTAGCAGGACAGTTTCGTGGATGAGGACTAACCACTGCCAGTCATATCCTCGTACCACACGCAGTTCTTATTGAGGATGTGAAAAGTCTCGATACATCCCTTGGGTGAAACGTTCACGTGCCCGTCGAGTGCGGCAGTGGCAACCCAGAACATCTTTTGCTTTGCAATCCATTCCAGATGCTTGTCTGGGATCTCATTGTAGAAAATGGCCATTGTGTGAGTGAGAGAACGAAGTCGGCAACTTGTTTATGAGCTGAGAAGGCATGGGACGAGTGATCAAAGTTACCACATCACGTGCGGTACTCGGCTCACCGTCGAAAGTCACCCGACGCCCGTCGAAACGTCACTCGCATAATTTGTAGCTTCGATCTCTCGTATTTCATGCGGACCCCAAAAATTGGCAGTGTTCATTTCCCGCACGTATTTAAAGGCGAGCAAGCGAACTAATAATGCTCAGTGACCACCACCGTCATGCTCGCTGCAATCTTGAGCGGGCTTTCTCTTGCCACAGTGTTGGCATGGGGCCGCTCTTCCTCCGTGCTCCCCCGCGCGACTTACTCGATGAACGTCACGGACTGCCCAGGTGCGTCTCCACCATAGTCTGTCGGACTCACATAAACGCATCACAGGTTATATCTTGGATTCTTTATCCGAGAGTCAATATGGACTCACCGCTCAATTGTCGTTGGCCGGCACACCTTGTCAAGCGTTTGGCACAGATATTGCAAATCTCACTATTGAAGTCACCTACCAATCACAGACAACGTGAGTGTCTTATCCATACGTGGTTCACCCGTTTCGAGTCATTTGACTAGTCTACACGTCAAAATCTATGACACTGCCAACGAGCAATTTGTAATCCCTGGATCCGTCATCGAGCGTTCGCCTGCCCCAACCGAATCATTCACAGCCTCGTCTGATCTCGTGTTCAATTATGACTCATCACCATTTGCTTTCTGGATCACGCGTCGCTCGGACCCAGATGCAATGCCTATTTTTGATACCAGAATCTCCTCACTTCCCCCGACACCGATTGCACCCTTCAATTCGTCTGATCCCAGCACGGCGTTTGATGCCTTCCCTCTTGTCTTCGAAGATCAGTATCTTCAGGTAGTCATCAATACCCTTCATCTACTCTGCGAACTAATGCAGATATTTTTGGCAATTAGATTACCTCGGCGTTACCATACGGCACCAATATTTATGGTTTGGGTGAAGTGATTGCCAGTAGTGGCTTCCGACGTGACATAGGTACAAATGGCGGTGTGGGTACTATCCAAACTCACTGGGCACGCGATGTCGCAGATCCCATTGACCAGAACATGTAAGGCCCTCTAACTCATACCGGACGAATGCCTAACACACTAAAAGGTATGGTTCACACCCCATTTATGTGGAGCACCGCTTCAATCAGTCTACCAACACAGCATCATCATCCGGAGTGTTGCTACTTAGGTGATTAGCAAACGGACTTACTCATCTGAACACATTCTCATGAATTGGACAGCTCAGCAGGGTCGGATATCATCTTGCAAACCCCGCCTGGCTCAGATGTGTCGTTGATCGAGTACCGAATGATTGGCGGAATTTTGGATTTCTACTTTTTCTCTGGGCCCACAGATGCTGAAGTCATTGCCCAATACGGAGCGACAATCGGTTATCCAATGTGGCAACCAGCTTGGGGCTTTGGATTCCACTTATGCAGGTGAAGTATCATATGACTTTATCCGGTCGATTGAAAACTAAGTGTTGGATTACTGTCGTAAGGTGGGGGTATACCAACATCAGTGAGGACATCGCAAACGTTGCTGCTATGCGTGCTGCGAACATTCCTCTCGAGGGTATGTTTCTTTTTACAATTCATGGTACTTGGCTAAATGAGATACAGTTCAATGGAACGATATTGATCTGTACCACTCATTCCGTGACTTTACAACCGATCCTGTTAGGTTCCCTGGTGAAGAGCTTCGGGAATTCATCGAACAATTAGTCAGTTGTTTGATTGTGCTCTAGGCAAAATGGCTAATGTATTTTACTAGGCAGCCAACCACCAACACTGTGAGTGTTTCATGGCCAACATTAACGTGCAGCGTAGGATAAAGCATACCGCTTTATAGATATTCCTATTGTAGATGTGGGTATCGGAATTACCCTCAATGCAACTGATGTGGTGAGTTCAAGCTTCAGATTGCAAGAGTTTTCTTCCTCAACTCTTTGTCAGTATTATCCATTCTCGGACGGAGTTGACAAGTACGTTGGATTAAGCGACACCATAACGACTCTTATATTCTGTCTAGGGAGGTGTTTATCAAGAACCCCGACGGATCCCTGTATTTGGGACAAGTTTGGCCGGGTTACTCGGTATGCAATTTCTGTGTGCTATGTCTACTAATCCTGACTCGTTTTATGTCAATCAGGCTTTCCCCGACTGGTTCGCCCCGAATACCGAAGCATGGTGGACAGAGGGGCTTAAGAACTGGACTGAGCTTGGGGTCGAATTCTCTGGCATCTGGCTTGATATGAACGAACCCAGTTCATTCTGCAGCGACTCTTGGTAAGTAAAGGTTGGTATTGATTACAATCCAAGCTTATCCTGCGAACAGCGGAACTGGAGCGAATATTTCGGCGCTGCAACCGTTCACCGTGTCTGACGCTCCAATACCTGGATACCCTGAATGGTTAGTATGAGTCGAGCAACAATGTACCGCTGCAACATACTAATCGTCTTTCCCCCTAAAGCTACAATAACACTATCTGGGGTCCCAGTGGCAATATGACAATCAATGGAACGTCGACCAATTCTTGTTCACCTGGAACCACAGAGCCGCTATGGAAGCGTGATGGTACTGGCGCTGGAGACGAGCCAGACGTTGATCTTAACAGCCCGCCATACGCTATCCACAATGGTCAAACACTTTTCTCATTTGATTTGACTTGCAACTGAACTTCACTTTCGTCCTGTAGCTATCGGCTCGCTCTACAAAAATACCGTGGCCACGAATGCCACTCATTATGGGGATATCGCCGAGCTTGATGTACATAATATGTTTGGGATGATGGAAGAAAAGGCCACACATATTGCCTTGCGGTCCATCTTACAAGGGAAGAGACCATTCCTGATTAGCCGTTCGACCTTCCCCTCTGCTGGAATATGGACTGGCCATTGGGTGTGTCCTGTCCTTCCTAAGTGACTCCACGAAAATTATTATCACTGTCTAGCTCGGTGACAATTTCAGCACATGGAAATACCTCTATTTAAGTATCCAAGGCATTCTACAGTTCCAGATTTACCAAATTCCGATGGTCGGTGCAGACACATGCGGCTTTAGTAAGTTTCACGTACGGTTAAGAGCTGACACATACTAACACTCTTTAGATGACAACACCGACGAAGAACTGTGCAACCGGTGGATGCAACTCTCTGCCTTTGTGCCATTCTACAGGAATCATAATATTATGGGTGCTCTGCCTCAAGAACCGTACAGGTGGGACAGCGTCGCGAACGCGTCACGCATCGCCATTGCCGCCAGATACTCAATGCTGCCGTACTGGGTGCGTAGTTTCAGAAACCTTGGCGGAACGTACTGAATGTCGGATAAAAAGTATACTCTGTTTGCCAACGCTTCAACTAATGGTCTCCCACCCGTTCGAGCCCTGTTCTACGAGTTCCCAAATGAACCAGAACTTTTCGACGTCGACAGACAATGGCTGATTGGGAGTGACATCCTTGTTACTCCCGTCTTAGCCCCTGGTGCAACGACAGTTGATGGTATGTAGTTTGTCTCGAGTTTGTAAACCAAATTAACTGGTGTTGTAGGAATCTTCCCTGGCAGAGGTACCGTCGTCTGGCGTGATTGGTGGACTCATGCGGCCGTCGACGCTAACTCCGGCACAAATACAACCTTGAGCGCTCCTCTCAGCCACATTAACGTCCATATTCGAGATGACTCTATCCTATTGTTGCACCAGGAACCTGCCTACACGATCTACGAAACGCAGGAGGGGCCTTACTCACTTCTGGTCTCTTTGAATAAAGCAGGAACTGCGTCAGGCGATGCATACATCGATGACGGCGAAAGCTACCCGCCTGGACCAAGCCGCATCGTGAACTTCTCGGCGAGCATTGGGGAACTGTGCATTGAGAGCACAGGAGAGTACTCCGTTGATCAGAAACTGGAGACGATCACTATTCTCGGTGTCCAGAAACCGACGACGGTGAACGTGGATGGTTACACGGTAGAGGATTGGACGTACGATCCCACGAACGAGGAGCTGGTCCTGTCGAACTTATGCATCGAATTGGACGCATGGGAGACCAAAGTGACCTGGGCGTAGCTGGAGCTTGGGCTACATGATATAGTGTTGCATGCGTGAACAGCGTATATATGCGCTTTGTATATAATCACCTTTGAATACTTTTTGACATCACTGATTCAATTGGCGTGCAGTCGATGGGAACCTACGCCATGTATTTGAATCCGTTCATCTTTGTAGCCTTCAGGCGTTCATGTGAGCATCTTTTGAACCCATGCTCACAGGATCGATATCCTCGTACATATAACATGCGCCTCCCTTTAAATAATCGACTAGATGACAGTGAGCCTACAAGAATGATCCCACATAATACGATACGAACGAAAACAAAATAGTGAAGAACAAAAACAGAACGTCCATGGGGACACATCGGTGAGTGAACCGGTGACGACCCACGAGGCAAAGCGGAATGTTGAACCGTCGTCAGGGTATCTGACCCAGAGTAGGGTGGCGTCCTATGCAATTCCACAAATCGGAGCCCAATCCTGGACTTCGCAGTCGACCGAGCCAAACCGGCACGACGTCGACGTCGTTGAAGAGGTTAGTCGTCACATAGAAGACCCCTCAATCCATCTCCATCTCCATCTCCATCTCATGCCACGTCTGTGCCGCCTTCCTCGGGCCCTTGTCGTCCTCCGCATCTCCGCGCAGGCTGATACGCGTCACCCCATCCTCGTCCTCGTCCTCCGTCTTCCGCAAACGCATATGCGATCCATGAAGCCTCGCCCGCCTCGTCCCTTCCCCATCCATTCCACCCTCACTCCCGTCCGATTCGTCGTCGTCATCGCTCTTACTCTCTGGCACCGACTGGGATCCAGACCGGGACCTTGACGAGCCCGACTTGGATCGGACGGACGAGCGCGGGAGGTACCACTGGCCGTTCGAGTTGGGCGTGTACACATAGCCCGAGGACCCATAGTCGTGCCCATTACCCAAACCTGATCCCGCCATGAATCCATATTCGTACGCGTTCGACGACCGCCGTTCCTTCAAATCCTTCGAGGGCGCGTCCGAGAGCGACAACGAATGCGAATGGGCATGCACACGCGAACGCGAGTACGAATGTGACTGTGACTGTGATCGAGCATGGGAGTGGGGCACGTATGACGACAAGGGCACCGATTCCGATACTGACGCGGAACGTAATGCGAGCAAATTTAACGCATCGTCTTCCGCCGTTACTGGCAGCGACACCGGGGAGTTCCTCCCATCTGCTGTGGCCATTCGTGCTGTTGGGATGTTCAACATCCCGGTCGACCCGCCGGAATGGAAGTCCAGCGTACTCGTTGGCACGGAACTCGAGATCGAAAACGAGCTATGGTCGCTGGATGCAGACTGGGAGAGCGAGATGGAGCTCGTTGCCGTCGGTATGGACCCGACATCGTTGTTCGGTACAGAGGCAGGTGGGAGGACGAGTCCCCCAGAAAGGAAAGATGGCCACAAAGAACGGTCTTCTGGCAATGACGCCGACGAAGGTGAGATATGCGAGAGAATAGCGGCAGCCTGGTCCAAATTCGGGTCAGCATCACAGGCAGCGAGGAAGACGGAACCAGGTCGCCACAGTCTCACGGCGAAACTCGAGACAGTTTGAAAAGACTGACCTCGAGCAACTGTACTTGTTGATGTTTGCTCAACACAAACTTGGACGCTTCCCGCCATTGAGGGATATGTTCCCAACGATGCTTGATCAAACATGACGGATGTCGATAAACCTGGTGGAAAAAAATGCCCGATTGATTTTAGCCACGCGATCACATACACATGTAAACTGTCTCATCGACCAGAATAATGGGCACAGACCTTGGAACAACTTTCACACGTAAATATAGTACCTCGCTTACGGCCCTGCTTGGCAACGTTGACAGAATTAGAGGCGAGTAGGGAATGCGATGGGGAAGAGGCGTCGTCGACGCTGGCAGGGTCGGGGTCAGATGCGCCCTGCGTCGTCAGAGGGACCTGAATTGGTTGGGCAATGCCAAGGACTTGGCGCTGTGATAAAGTGGGTGAAGATAGCGAGAGTGCGGCGAGGGATGCAGAAGCAGTCTGCAAGGACGCTGGGCTGGGTGAGAGTCAGCACTACCACTTACACAAAGCAAGAAAGGGAAGAAAAAAAAGCAGTACGATGACTTCCAACCACGGGGTCGCCGTCAGTAGGACCAGGCGTCTTACTTACAAAGGGCGAGTAGCGGCGTCGCGAGCATCGCTCAGTCTCCTTCTGGACCTGCCTGCCGAGGAAAGTCGGCGATGCTTGGTCGTGTTCGCGGACTGGGCTGCATATGCGACTCTGATGTGAGATTTGCAGGAAGACGTGTCCTTGGTCGCATTCTTACCTTGTGAAGCCCTAGAAGCAGATTCAGCGAAGGGAGGAGCGGATATTGGGGCTGCGTTTGCTGCGGCGATGGAGAGGGAGAGCAGGGATAGTTGTGGCTGGCCATTCTGTGAAAGGATCAGTAAAAGTGCTTGTAGTAAGTAGGCTACAGAAGGACGAAACGAACCTCGGACATGACAAGCTGAACATATGTCCAAAGGTGAGTCCGGGATACTTGAATATTTTTTTTTCCCTTCTTTTTGGACTTTTGAACAACCGACCAGACCAAAATTCGTTCATTTATCCGAACAGCACTTTTTTAGAAAAATAAATTACAGCGGCAGCACAAAACCTCCTTGTTATAACATCCTCAGACTTACTTCCAGATCATAGCAGTGTTGCCCATAAGCACAGCATAAGGCACATACACATCATGAACCCTGCCATCTCCTAGTTCTCAACCCCTGTATTCATGACTCACACCGTGATCTTCATGGACCGACTTATCGTCGGGCGTACAGTAGAGCTTCCTTCCACTGTCGGGCGCATTCACAAGCTAGTTAGACCCCACTTGCAAAAGACAAGCACGATCGGTTGTTCTCGGTGCGCGCACAGATAAGCAATCGTGCAATCCGACGAGCGACGTGTTGATTCTCGATAGGCCCTTTCGCTACCTTGCCAACAATCGCGATACTAGCATCACCTGATGGAGCCATCATATGTACGTGGCCTGACCCGCTCTTGCATAGACCATCAGAACTTTGGAGTCCTTCCTGGTATTTCTCACCATTACCTCCAGCTGAACGGTCTCTTCCGATGTCAACCCCATGCACACTAGCGTTAGGTGATGTGAAATTCAGTCGACGATCCCTCATTCATAGATTTGGGGGTCGAAGACGGGCTCGGAGGTCATGTAGCGAGGGATCGGCAGGTTTTAATGCACAAAAACCGCGGTTCTGTGACGGAACGCGAGAGACGATCGATAAGCCTTCAGTCAGCGTACTCGTTGATACAGCGTTATGACGCTTATCAGATATTAGTTCGTTTGATAGAAGTGTTGTGGTAACTTTTCAGAAGCCTCACCTCACTCAGTATCTGGCAACGAGTGTGAACCCACTCACTTTGAATTAAGAATCCAAAATGATGGTTCCTAGTGGCGGCCCGAGAACGTCCCGGTGTTCGCCCAACCACCTGACTGTTTTCTCCTCGGAGCACACTAGGGTCCTATTTTGACCTACAAATCCACGAGGCTTACCTGGAAGTGGATTGGTTACGCAACCGAGCAGACTGCGAAACTCACCCCAATATTCATTACTAACCGACAGGTCAATACGCAGTCTTCCTCATTGCAAGGTTTGACGATGGGAAATGCGTCCGGCGATCTCATTTATGTCGAGGCCATGAGATGACCCCATGTATTGTGTCAAATATCTGTCGTGCAATCGTCAGGAGGGTTTCATAGGAATTGTTCACAGTTCCAGAAACGATGATCTGGATGTAAGGAGCACCACTGGCACCAGTGACCTTTGTTTGCGCGTTTTTCTCCAACGAGAACACGGGGCCTTCGACTTACCCAATGGCCATGCATCGATCCTTGATAAGGATCTCCGTTTCGGTCGGTGGTGATGATCCACGACGTGAATATGACTCCAACTCTTGACATCTTATCCACGTTTTCCCGGTAAACCGCTCGACGCCACATTAATCGCAGAACACGCCAGGGGCATACAGAATCCGGACGCACTGATCCACGAGGTGCGACTGAATAAACTGGAAAACACCCCAAAATTCACCCCATTCTCCGTCGGCGTATCATTCATTGTCATTTCCCGACCCTGCATACCAGAGTTTGATGATGTGAAATTTGTTTGACGATCCCCCCTCTTTCCTTTCGTCTGGCAGTAAGAAGGACCGCACATGTCGGATTCCTGATGTGAAAAAGAAAGTAAAAGCATGTAATCTTGCCACGCCGATCACCGGGCGCGCTGCTTAATGATGTACATAGTCATGATCTTCTCGCCTTGATCTTGCTGTTTCATTGTTGGAAACGTCGAATCGACTGTCTGATTGCAGACACGAATAGCAGCTATCGAGTGACGCCATTAAAGCCTCTTATCTGCAGTGACTCGGATATGTGTGCCACCATGTGATGAGACTCCACAATTCGACTCATCAGCTAAACAGGACACCTGCTTGGGTCCTCCTGCTCACCGTCGTCTACGACACTGCACGTTTTCGTAACACATGCGCTCGACGCCTACCCGTGCACGTTCAAGCTGAGCGCACTTTCTGACCTCTAGTAGGATTCATTTTTTGTCTTACTGGCACCGTCCTCCGGATTCTCCTCGGGGTATTCAGGGACTGCAGGCAAGAACTAGAACTCGAATGGTGCAGCTGGCCTCCAGGACTGGTCAGGGCTATCCCAGTGTACGTGAACAGGGCCCGGAATGATACTGTCAGAAATGTATTCAGTTACAGGGACTCGAAGCCCGGACCCGGCTCTCGCAGGTGACGTACCCACATCTCACAGTTCTCCGTGAGTTCCGCAACATGTGCCGACAGGGCGATGCATAATTCAATTGAAAGCAAAGAGCCATGCATAAGCAAGAGACCGGACCCAGTTGCATGCGCACCTTCGTAAAACCCGTTTGTACTTGTACCTAACTTACCCGCTCATCCAGTCGTGTAAACCAGGACAAGAATTCGAAACCCATCCGAACCTCGCAGCGTGACGTACAATTCAGTGTTCTTCCCCAGCCCCGTATATACTAGCATTGATTAATAAGAAATATGGTCAACTTCTTCGTCTGGGGCCAAACATGGATACATTGTTGAGCCATTCCACCGACCTTCGTGCGGGTAAACTGACCAACCTACGATGTTCGTGACTGGCTTGCCAATGCGGAAATATTGGGATCTTATTTCAGAGATAAACGGCATAGGGCGGGAAGCAGTAGGCATACGAAGGGGCGATAGAAGGTGCGGTGATTCCATGATAGGTAGATATAGGCTCAGCAGGACGACTTTGAGGGCGCGCGCGATGATAAATGCGACACGGTCCGGTCCCGCCTTGGCTGAGGGAGTTTTGCTTCTTAGATGGATTGTGTCTAGGCTAGACGCGCAGCAGGACCGGCAACTATCCCACTGTCGCCCGTCCAGCCCGATACGATGACTAAAGACACCGAGACGACTGCCCTGCGTCTTGATTCCAATAAGAGAACGAGAAGAGGGTGGATGTATACACAGCACCCAGCACGGAACTGAATGGCGTGCCTGGCCGCTGGCACGGGCCACTGGATGATGCGCCCATATGTGGATCCACTAACCCACTAAAGCAGGCCGGGCTTATATGTGGCGCCGTCCGTTGCGTCCCCGCACATGGCATGCCCCCTGCGAATGCCGCATTGCGTTCGCATTCCTACAGAACCATTACTGGAACCAGAGAAACCACCTGCCCGTTGCTCGCGTCCGCTAAACCGGGTCTACTGATCATGACGTTCGATCGAGAAGACATGTTCTGATGATCGCCGCGAGCAGTAGGAGCGTGCGCGGTTTTCATAACGGACCTTTGGTTTTGTTTCCTCCGCTACGAGAACAACGGCAGTTTCCGAGTAACATACAACATTATTATTTTTTTTACTAGTCACATTTGGATAATCAGATCTGATGCGAGTCAGATTTGGACAACTTGACGTCCTCCTCAAGCTTACTAGAAGTGTTAGATTCAAACACACCGACATGGCCAACAAAGCCGTCAACAAAGCCGCGCATCCCTTCGACAAGACCCGCCTCGAGGCCCTCCTCAACCGCCGTTTCTTTTACGCCCCCGCATTCGAGATCTACGGGGGTAAGTCCGGATCACACCTTCTCGCCATTCAATCACCCTCAACGAAATCCCAGGTGTCGCGGGTTTGTACGACTACGGTCCACCGGGGTCGTCTCTCCAGGCCAACATCATCGCAGAATGGCGGCGTCACTTTATCGTCCACGATCATATGCTGGAGCTGGACACGACCATCATGACGCCCGCCTCGGTGTTCGAGACCTCTGGCCACGTGGCACGGTTCGCAGACTGGATGGTCAAGGATACCAAAACGGGGGATGTCCTTCGCGCGGACCACCTCGTCAAGAGCGTCCTTACTGCCAGGCTCGCAGGCGATCGTGAGGCGCGTGGGCTGGCTGCGCAGGCAGTCCAGGAGGACGACAAGAAGAAAAAGAAAAAGGTCAAGAGCGCCGCAGTGCAGCTGCCGGACGAGACCGTACAAGAGTATGAGCGTATCCTCGCGCAGGTGCGTGCCCGGGCGCGAGAACGGGGCCACCGAGGCTGAATGGTGGGAACAGCTCGACAACTTTTCTGGGCCTGAGCTCGGCGAGCTCTGTCGCAAATATGACATTCGAAACCCAGATACGGACAATCCAGTGGGAGAACCGCAGGAATTCAATCTGATGTTTGCGAGCAGTATCGGACCAACTGGCCAACATCCGGGGTAGGAGGTGACCATGCTCGTGTGCACGTGTTTGTCTGATCCCAAACAGCTTCCTCCGTCCCGAGACCGCTCAAGGGCATTTTGTCAACTTTTCGCGACTGCTCGAATTCAACAATGGACGAGTCCCGTTTGCATCCGCTCAAATCGGGCGATCTTTCCGCAACGAGATCTCGCCCCGCGCTGGGCTCTTACGTGTGCGCGAATTCACCATGGGCGAGATTGAGCACTTCGTAGACCCCGCCGACAAACGTCACCCCGGGTTCTCGGAATGCCGGCACATCGTACTCGCCTTGCTAGATCGCCGCGTGCAGTCGCAGGGTCTTACGACCGTCACCCATATGTCAATCGGTGACGCCGTGGACAAGGGTATCGTTGCCAATGAGACGCTTGGCTACTTTCTCGCCCGAATCCACCTCTTCCTTATGCGCATCGGAATCAACCCGACCCGTTTACGGTTCCGACAGCACATGTCGAACGAGATGGCACACTATGCGACGGACTGCTGGGATGCTGAGATCGAGAACTCGACGGGGTGGACCGAGTGTGTTGGGTGTGCGGATCGGGCGGCGTATGACCTGACGGTGCACGCGGCGAAGACGGGGCATCCGCTGGTGGTGCGGGAGGCGCTCAAGGAACCCGTCGTCTCGGAGCGGGAGGTGGCAGAGTTCAACAAGAAGGTGCTCGGAAAGACGCTCGGACGGGATGCAGGCGTGGTGCAGAAGATCGTCGGGGAGATGAACCAACCTGAACTCATCAAACTCAAAAGCGAACTCGAGAATGGGTGGAGTCCAAATCTTGTTTGGCCCGCGGAGATGTGCAACTAACTTCATTTCTTTACCTTTTTCGCCAGTTCGGCCACGATCTTGGTTGAAGGCAGAGAGATCACCCTGACCTCTGAACACGTGACTATTCAGCGCAAGACGTTCAAGCAATCTAGTCTGTTTCTGGACCTTTTCGCGCGAGAATCCGCACGCTGACCAATGACGGCACAGTTCGCGAATTTACTCCCAATGTCATCGAACCCTCCTTTGGATTCGGTCGAATCCTCTATACCCTCCTCGAACACACGTTTTGGTGTCGTGAGCAGGACGTCGAGCGCGGGGTGAGCCCATATCACACCACTCACCACCTTTCCTAACCGTCCCCGAGGTCCTTTCCCTTCCCTCCGTCGTTGCGCCCACGAAGGTGCTCATCGTCCCACTCAGCGCAAGGGACGAGTTCGACCCCCTGGTGGAAGAAGTCTGTGCGTGTAGTCTACCTTTCCGTTCTGCTCGCCGCCTCACTTGCACTAGCAAGCAAGCTTCGGAAGGCTGGCATCTTTTCCAAGGTAGATGATTCGAGCGCCACCATCGGAAAACGTTATGCGCGGAACGACGAGCTCGGCACTCCGTTTGGCGTGACGCTCGACTTTGCCTGTAGGTCTTTATGGTGTGTCGATTGCGGACGGGCGGCCTAACATTGTTTGCACAGCTGTTCAGAACAAGACGATGACACTCCGGTACGTAGCCGCGTGGCACCCGTGGCGGCGTCGACAGCATCACTGAGCCACTTGGTGATAGCGAACGTGATACGACGGAACAGTTGATCGGATCCATCGACGACGTGATCGCCGTGTTGACCGAACTCGTACAAGGCTCACTGGATTGGCCTGGAGCTCGGGAGCGCTTGGCGGTGTATGATGGTGTTCAAGCTGTGGAGTGACCTTATCTCGACGATCTCATACTTGACGATGATACCAAGGGGGAAAAGGGAAGGAAGACAATTAGGCTTTGGGTCCGAGGAGAAAGGAGGGTGGACGAAAGAAGTAGGTAGAGATAGAGATACACGCGCGGTGAACGCGATAACGTTACGAAATGGATGCGCGGTGAGATCTTGGGAGAGATGTGATCAGGGCTGATTGCATGTATTGGATGCTCTCATTTCCATCTGAGGCATTTTTGTGGCCATCTTGGGTATCAGTGTCGTTTGATTGGTCCGTGGACGAGATGGCCCGCTAGGACTGATAGGCCATCGAATGGCATCGCCGAACGCCACGACGCATGTCTGGGAAAGTATCAGAACGTGAGGAGAGATCGTACTGAGAAGACGAAGCGCAGCCATTTCATTTTGGGTCGCGAGCGTTGTCTTTCCTACACAGTCAGGGTGGGGAGGAATGGGTGAAGCGCGATGAGAAAGGAGCGGATGCCACGGCACGAGGTATGGGTCCCTCGAAGACATCGATCCGACTCTGCCTGGGATCGCTTTCGCTCACAGCCCTGCCATCATCAAGGGGTGAACGCTGGTTGGCCGGTTCGAGTTTTGTCGGGCACGAGGCCCGGGTTTTCGTGATGGACGGAGGACACGACGTGTACATCCTTGGACGACCCTGCCAAAGAAGCAGAAAGGGAGGGAAAAAAGAGCAGGAGGACTGTATCTAGTACAAGTATATACACGATGCTGGGCGATCTCACGGGTACTGGCACTGTCGGTGCCGTGTCTAGCGAGGGATGGAGAGAGAGGTAGATATTCCTAGGAGACCGCGCGTGGGTAATACTACGTGGATAACCCCCAAAAGTTAGGCGAACGAGAACGGCAGAGGCGTTCGTCGATGGCATTGCGACCGAAATAAAACGAGATCTGAGATTTTAACCGCGCATCGTTATGAGAACACACCGCCGGCTCTGCGCGGGAAATCTAGTCACGTATAAAAGTACTCTCCTCCTCTTCGTTCAGAAACAACAATCCAACATGACTTCCCTTCGTCACGACAAGCTCGTCGCACTCCCGAGTCTCTCCTGTGCACTCTCCTCCCTCCCACAGGCTACCAGCCTCGACAACGTGTCCCTCCACCCGAGCATGTACGCTCAGCATGCCGCAGACAGCGAAGCCAAGGTGCCCCTCTTCCCTCCTTTCTTTTCGACGCGTCTCACCCCCTCCGCAGCTCAGAAAAGTCTTGTCCAAGACCGCGTCCACGCCTCAGAGCGCCGCACCCCCATATCCCTACGTGCAGTCTGTGCGTTCACTTGCCCTCTCCCTCCCACCCCCTCCTGACCCTGTCCACAGGCATCTTATGCGGACTCGCCCAACTCTTCCCCCCCACTGATGATGCGCAAGCCGGTACGTCTGGCGCAACTTGCCAATGTCCCGTCGCTCACTCTGACTCCGCTTTATTCTCCAGCAAAAACCAAAATTTCAGGCCTAGACACATCTAGATCCCGTCCCCGTTTCGTCTCATTCGTCTTATCTCTATCTCTCTCCGACGCCCTCCATCATTTGTAGACTTAGTATTGCCGAACCTCGCCGCGGCAGCCTTCTCTCGTTTTGCATTTCCTTTTTCTCACTCTATCTCTCTTTCTCTCTCTCCGCATCACACTCGAGCATCGCATCCATATAGACATAACTTGCATACCTAGCTATATTCATACCATGGCATCTCTCTATCCTTTCCTTTTCTTTGGGTCCGTCCGAATGCCCAGCGCTCCGGACGGAGTATATGACCATCTAAAGCTACAGGCGTTGGTTTTGTATCTAGCCCCAGTGGTTTCTCTTGCCTAGTGGTATATTATAATGCCGATATCATTTTTTCCCTCTTGAACGCTTTCGGCAGCCTATCATGATTCAAGGTACCCGTGCCACGCGTGTACTGTGGCAAACCAAAATGTCCCGAATCTATGAATCGCATCGTTCTTTTTTCCTTTTCCTTTTTTACGTACCACTAACCCGCGTCCCTGAAAGGGTATCACTGGACCTGGTTGGCGGGACGGGGGGGACGTTTCAGTACATACAGCTAATATAATTTTTATTTAGCTACTCATTTTCACACACTTCTCGACTGCAGTCTCCAGCCTTTTGCCGGCGCGACAAGCGGATCGAATCGGGATCAAACAGATAACAACTCACCCGTCCATTGTATCATATCAATCGACCTTTGCAAAGACGACGAGGCTGGGCCGATCAATATCAATGAGGTACGGCCTTCGTGTTCCGCGTATCGTGTCTGTTTCTGTCGGAGATCGTGCCGAGTCACGACGTGTGTCCCGGTCGGCGGCCTCGTTTGATGACTGAAGCTACCCTGCTCGGTGGATCCCGGTCCAATGGCAGTTGGGACGTGGGCCTTGGAACTTGGATACTTGGATACATGGTCCGATCGAGATCATTTCATGTCATGACAATCGACCTTTTTTTTCTCATACAAGCGACGTGTGAACCTGGTGTAACTTAGTCCCTGGCCTCAGTGCGTCGATCCAAGACGCAAGAGACGACCAACGATATGGCGGGGCAGTGTCCAGGGGCCGCCACCTACCCTATCGCCATCTTGCGGATCCCCATCGTCGTCGTGGATTGAACAAAAAGAGGGTCGCCGGATCACGACCAAGTGTCGATGGAGTGATGGTGGCAACATAATGACGAGTGTTACACCGTTGACGCATCCGGATCCTGTGGCGTGAGCGGGATGCACATACGTACGCATGGTAAGTCGTCGACCGTGGAACGCATCATCATGCCGGGTTCGGAATAGCAACGGAACGGGAATTACTGCCCTCGTCCCCGGTTAGGGCTTGTACACGGACGTTACCGTACACGTGCTCATTACGGTTCGTTTCATTGCTCGTACACCATTGCATGATTGGATGACTGACTGCCTGTTCGATCAGTACGGCATATGTACTAATCAACCATTGCGGTCGACTTGCCACCCAATCCCACGTCCCACGTCCGTCTCCAGCAACCACAGCAGAGCCTCAGCTTGTCGCAGTTTCTCAAAGTTCGAAACGGAGTCTCTTCTTCCGACGGCGCGTGCGAGTGCGTGTGTGGGTGTATGTGGCGCGGAGAAATGCGAGGAAGAGCTTGCGCCACGGGTTTGAGGACATTTCAGACACGTTTCGGGCGTGTTTCAAACGAGTCAACGACGTTGCTGGTTGTCGAACGATGCCGTTATTTCGCTGCGAGCAGCAAGCCATCCGTTTCGTCGTAATGTCGGTTGACGAGGCAAATGTCTCAATTTGGTGCTGGCGATGGCGCTTGTCAGCAGTAATATGATGGACCAAAACGTGTCAAAGTCGTCTGCGGGGCTCGAACTGGGGGTCGGAAGGATGCGTCGCTTGGAAGGTGGGGGTGGGGTTGGACTCACGCCGGCCTATCGGTGGATGGGGAGGGTTGGATGACCCCTGTGGGGGCGTGTTATCGTTGCCACTCAACGGCCTTGAAGTTTTTTTGCGAACCTGTGTAGGGGCAGATAAGTAGACGTTCGACGGCGTAGTGGCCGTGAACGCCACGCAGTTCTCGGCCCACCCCGAAAGTTCGTCCCTGAGAGTGTTCCGATCGAGCTGCCCTGGAGAAAAAAAATAGTGTGTGTAGTACCGCCAAAAAGAGGTAGAAGACGCAACCCTTGCAATGCAGACGGTGAGGGTGTCTGGACTGTGCTAGCTTTGCTTGTTTTTCTTTTCTTAGAAGACAGTGCAATGGAGGTGTCGATCGAGAGTCGATGGTATGTATGTACTCTCCACTTTATTTGTGTCCTTGGTCGATACTCGGCCCGATATTCCGAGAAGGCCTCTCACCCCGCAAGACGCCCTGGACTCAGTTTACAGCACCGAGTCTATTCTCAATCAGCAACTTCGTCGAACCCCTCTTTAGCCGATCGCCTGAATTCCACAGAAATGGAAGAGCACTGGCTCAGCACCACCAATCATATTCGTCGTCCGCTTAGTGGTAGTTCGGACCTTCGCGCATGCTCCTCAGCCAGCATAATGGCTGTCCGGATCATTTTTGAGCCTTCCATGTATCCATAATCGCCTATCCATATCCATACTCGTCCACGTCCACACCCTGCGCCATGGGATTGTCTTTCGCTCAAAGATTAGCCGATGAGTCCCAAAAAGGCTTAGCCTCCTTTCGGCGCCACGTATTTCGCCAAGCTATCGTGCTGTAAACGGCCACACTTTTTTTTTGGGATCCTTAATTGCCCACGGTCTCTCGTTCTACCTTCTCCTTCTCAGGGCCTCAGGCCACGTTCAGTCCACCTAAGTAGTACTGATAATACTAACTGGAGGCTGTTCACTCTTCGGACGACCCGCCCGGCGGTTTATTCCGTGTACCCCTGTCTCCTTCGTACCCTCAGGGTTGTCAGCGCGTCGGAATGCTTTCACGTCGACTCACCTCTTCGCTCCCGACCTCCATCCAACTCACCGATTCGTCATCGCTGTCAGGACGCTCTCACGTTCGATCACAGTGCTCTTTACCGCGTTCTGCCTAAACACTCTTCCGATTCGAGCAGTTTACAGGCGACGTCGCCGACCTCGCACCCCAAGTCTAGCCCGGCTAACACTCGTCGGTAAACGATATTGGTCAGGCGCTTGGTAACGCACTGAGGCATACTTAACCTGAGCCCAAGTATGAATCTCTGTGATCAGTGGCGGCGGGCCGTTAATCGGGAGTCTGGACCAACGCCGTCCCTTTGCTCATTTACGCGATTGATTTACCACGGGTCTAGGGTTAAGTTGTCTCTTCGCTTCGCTTCGATTCGCTGGTAAGTTCCCGTGCATTATTTTTATCGAGCACACACTTACAGCACTTATCGCTGGTGTACCCAAGATAATACACAGGTACACACTTCTTTTCCAACATTCATTATGAGGGTCACACACACCTGAGCCCCTGTATCACGCAATGCCCTCGATCCTTATTAACCCTGAGCGGGGTTTTCGACACAAGCCTACAGAAGTCCAGAACGCGACCGACACATACTTATTTTGAGCTTCAGTTTCTCCTTATCCTTGGTCGCGTTACGTTTCTAATGTCTTCACGTGGACCGGTCCTTGACGGGTCAGCTTTTTTTTCTAGATGGGTGCCGTCAATAATTGGGGTACTGCCGAAATACAGATTTGAGGGGGCGCGCAACGTTATGCGTGGTAACGCTCCGCCGGCAAACAACGAGCAGGTTACTGTGATCACATGCACTCTGTGCAGGAATTGTGCAGGATCGCGAGACCAGCTCGTCATATTTGCTTTGGCGCGTGTCGATACAGGTCATGCACCCATCTTCATATCTTCAATACCCAGATCACGCGCGTTCTAAGTTCTAATTCTGGCTCTCGTCTCTCGTCTTCAACTCTCGCCCGACTGCTTCTCGTGAGACGGTCAAATTCTGACGTGTGACCTGGGTCCGGATTTTCTTCCCGTCGTCATAATGATATTTCCCCCAGTAATCACCACCTGACGGGCTTCCCCCACACGTGCTTTTCAATTCCAGCGCATACGTCATGCTCGCTACCCGAAAGAAGACGCATTATGATGCTGGTAACTGGTAAAAAGGTTAAACTGGACCGTGGCGCTTCCGTCGCGTTCTCGAAGATGGCATTGAACAAGTCTGGAAGGCGCAGCATATCTCATTCTTGGGCGTGGCCGCGGGCCTGTCCTGTAAAAAAAAAAGTCACTTCTGGCAATTGTGTTTCCTCCTGGATCAAAGGCGACGGGGTTAAGGACGCGGAGGAGCCCAACCTATGTTCGTGTGCTAATTTAACCCACTGGCATGTGTGCGTTTTGCGCAGCGGATCGCTCCCGCTTCTTCGCACACGTTCCTTTTTTACATTGGTGACGTTCAGAAAGAAGTTCAAGTTCGAGGATGAGAGGCGCCCACGTTAAACTCAGGGATTGCTCTCTGGGGGTAAGTGCCTACATTTACACCGAACATTTGTCTATCTACTTACTTGGCAGACTCAGCGCACGGTCCGAGAACCGGTGGTCCATGGTTGCGAACATAGAGGGGTCTAGGTCGCACCGAATAAAGATCCTTGCTTGCTGCGTTTCATGGCGTATATATACAAACCCCTCGAACACTTGTCCACCGAAAGCAGTTATCGACGCTCCAAGCCGCCATCTCAGAGTCAGAGTCGGCGGCCGGGTTGGCCCCGGGAGCTTCCAGCGATTGCGGTGTCGAGACCAGATTCTGCGGTCTGATTCATAAGGTCACATTCGAGGGTCCATCCGGTGTACCATGCGGCTCCTACCTCTACCGCTGCCCCGTCGTTTCGCCCTATCAGACCTTTTGAACCCAGCTCTGCTTTTGTCGTTGCAAGCCTATAGTACGGGAAATTTTATATTTGGCAGCGAAGTGTCAGATCGTGTGTTCTCGGCTTCCTTAGACTTGGAACGTCGCAACACGCAGCTGTCATGATACGCTCAAACACTATCCGTAACCCTCCGGTCATTCTGCACGCCATGGCCAACAGTCTAGACAGGCTCGTCGACGACGTCCTGATTCAAATCATACAGACCTTGTCCGTGCACACCATACTTTCGCTACGCAAGGTGAGCGTGTGCCCCTCATCTCAGTGCCTTGAGCAGAAAAAAGCGAGCCAGCTCTATTAAATCGACGAGACCTCAAAACACTACTATTTCCTCAGTAAGCTTCGCTGCGTATGGTACGCCCGGTTCCGTGCCGAGGTACTGGCGTGCAACTTGCCCCTGCCTGGCCCTGCTCGCCCACTCTCCCAGCTCTCCGCGGTGGAGCTCGAACGACGGACACTGCGGGCGCTCTACCTCGACCACGCGTGGCCACAGTTGTCGGCAAACGTACTTGCGTCCAAACACGTCCAAGGCGCGGGTGGGCATGTGGACCAGGTCGTTTTCATCCCGGGTGGGACCGAATTGTTGACCGTGCAGGGCGACAAGGTGCTGCATTGGCTTATTGTTAGTTGGCCTGGGACTTCTGTGGGATTGAAGTGTGTCGGAGAATGGACGGCATTCGAGGGGGTACCCTGCCGGATCGTCAAGTGTCGAGATGTGCCCGGTGTGATTGCAGTTGGGCCGAGAGAATCATTCGGGTGAATTGTTTTTACTTCCCGCCAGTGTTCGTGAGTAAGTGGCTGACTGATGAGTCCTATTTTTCCGTGTATCCTCGTAGATCCCATCGGTTCGCCAAGGTGCTCTCAACAAGCTTGAAGGCACCCTTCATGATGCTGTGCGATTACGCACGAGTTCCGGGCGTCGTGACCGGCGTGTGGAAACATTTATTACTATTGGACACGACAAGGGTGGTCGGGGGTGGAGGCTTGGAGCTCCTCGACTGGCGAGCGCAAACGACCGGAACGGCGCTTCTTCCGGGACTCCCCGATCTTGTAAGTGCCACGACCATTAATATTGCGACCTTCGTCTGAACGCCACCATATGGTACTTTTTTTGCACGTTCTCCTCTAGTTTGGCGGCTTTCTGGACTTCGTGGCGTTTGATGGCCATCTCCTGGTCGTATGGGAACGTTGCGTGAGCGTTTTTCCCGTCCCAGACGTCCCAGTGGATGGACAGGTGGTCGTGGAACCCAAACGAGTGTTTATGTTTCAAGAAGCGGTCTGCAGGCCGGTCGGATTTACCACGTGCGTCGTTGAATCCCCGTGTCTGCACCCCAACGCCGGTCTCAATCCGTGTGCGGGTGAGGACATGGATTGTAACTGTAACTGGAATGAACAGCGCCAGGAGCGTCCCATGTCGACACTACGCTCGTTATCAACGTTGACGATCGCAGCGCGGTCGAGAAGACGGGCGCAGAGCGTGTCAATGGTGATGTTGATACCACTTGCGGAAGAAGAGGATCGCAGAAAGAGGATGATCATCCAAACGACCGCGTTTCCATACCGTTTGACATATCTCCCTCCGCATGTGCCCGGGGTGTGGCGGTCAGGAAACGAGGGAGGGGAAGGACATTTAGGCGACTCAACACCGCGCGCTTGTAGGTCCCTTTGTCTCGGCTCGTCTGGACGCGGGTTGTTCGTCGTTGGCCGAGAACTCCGTCTCGTGGGTCCAGGGCTGCTCTTCATACCGCCGTATGAAATGCAGTATGGACCGGTATTTGAGACGGGGGAGGCTTTATACCGCCTGGACTGGCGGCGGCGGAATCTGAACTCCGATCAGAATATGGACACGATCGCATGGGGCGATGTGGAAGAAGAGGGTGCGAGCGGAGACAAGGTGGATTTTGACGAGGGTATGGGGCGATTCGTCGTGGTGACGGGACGCGGGGGGTTCGAAGTCGTGGAGCTGAATTAGCGCGGTTTGAGGGACATGCATACCATAATGGGGTTCTTTGTGGCTAATCTGACCAGCCTGGGACGTTCTTGATGGTCGGACATGGTTGTTGACTTGAATTGATGGATTGAAAGTAACCGACGATGTGACGAGACCGGCTGTACACTAAAACATCATTGTCTGATAGGCTGATAGTTTTCCAAATCGATTTGTTTGCGTCCATATTCGCCGTATCGAATCGATGTCCTTCAGATACGGGTTCTGGTTTCCCAACAGGGACGTGTGGGGTAAAGATCGAGATATCAGATCCGTCCACCTGATATATGGTATCCTTTTCACTCTTGATCCTTCCGGTGAGAAGAGCCACCGACGCCATTTTTAGCCACATCTCTTGGCAAACGAATTGTGATAGGACGAGTAAGCGTCGCACCACAATCGACCGTTCCAGACTGGAAATTTTTAGCAGCTCCATGCCGGTGGCTGGGCCGGTGACCGTGCGTAGAATCTTGACAGTGAGTCTGGATTCCGTCTCATTTTATCTTCTTATATATAGACGCGGACTCGAGGGCTGGGGCGCCTGTCAGTAAGTCAGCCTGGATCCACAATGGAGGTTGATCGGTTAGCGGCGCGAGGGCCCGGAT
>JBBPMR010000216.1:0-31604 GCA_038090415.1 Rossbeevera mucosa | reverse complement strand
GACACCCACTCACAAGACTCGCTGTAAAAGTTTTGGCATCTAAGTTCAGTGCTTCGATGTTTGTTTGTCAAAAATCAGCGCAGGGGTTCAAAGGGAATTTTGAGGCTCAACATTTTTTTTTCCGGTCATGTCACTCTTCTCGGACCGAGTAGGACTCTTCAGAGCCAAGCAAACAAACTGCTTCATCACAACCTCCCTAAAAACATCTCCTTTATCTGGGGCGGAGATGCCGAGGAACATATTATCCTTCCGTTCTTCGCAGCATCTGTCTGGCCTGGTGACAGGGCAAATCAAGCGATCCCACCCTCGTCTTACCCATAAATTGAACGAACCTCTCTCCTCACACTGACCCTTCTTCACTGATACAACGCCCCACAGGTATTCACGACACATGTGCTCCTGAGCCATCGCCGTGACATTGCTTCCACGTGCCCGTATAGCGGTAATTAGTGTATCCTCTCCACTGTGCATCCGGACCTCCACCGATCGCAAGTCCCGAGCGTGGTGTTCTCGCTAGCCGATTCCGGGATCCGGAGGTTCCATCCGATCTGGCATGCATTCGCTTCACCGCCGCTTCCATAATTTGCGGGTACCCAAGAATCAAACATCCGCTTCACTCAGCACTCTTCCTCCCCCAGCGTACCGGACGCCGTTGACAGACCGAGCGCCACTAAGGAAAAATACAGCAACGCTCGTGGAAGAATCGATGATGTATAGTACAGAACTCTATCGGACAGAGACCGCCCTGTCAGCGCCATGCTGTGAGTCAGTGACAATTTTTGTTATTGCATTGTTGCGTTCGGTGATTCAATGGGTGAAAACGAACATGTCCATCATAAGTTATAAACATGAGTGAGCTTTTTCAGTTGTTTAGTTGCTTAGCGGTGTAATTGCTCAATTGTTCACCGGCGAGAGTGGTCACGTGATTGAATTCAAACGGAAACTAAAAACCAAACAAATTGACTGCGAACTGCGAAAAAACCTTGCAACTGTCACACTGTGATGCTGTTCATAGTAACCTTGGCTGACGGTGTGCCATGGGGTGTGGGGGGGGGCGAGGGCAGCGGGTAGCATTGACGTACAACACAGCACAGCGCTCAGAGTAATCGATTGATCCGTATCACTCGCATCAGCGGATATAATCATTACTAAATGAGTGTACTTGTGCCGCGTGCCTCATGGACCTACTACCCTTGGAGTCGAGATGCGAGCGCATGCCAGTGGCTGGCCTGACTCAGGGCAAGGGGGGAACTTCAACCCTCAGGCCTCAGGCGACTCGGGGAATTGGGCGGTGAGTCGATGTGCATAGCCTGGTACTGGACACTCTGCGAATCTTGACTTCGAGCGGACGGCAGTTTGCATAAGCTTGGTGCTGTGCAAGTTGCCAATATGCAGTATTGTATCCGGTGGAATTAGTAGACGACTGCAGTGTACACGTGTACATACCAGGCTACCTAGTTAGACACCTAGTATGGATATAGTACCGCCGGGATACCAATACCCTTTATGTAATATTTTGCGGCTACAATTGAACCAACGGCTGGTTCGGACTGGCTTACATCTCATCGCGGTATGCGGAGTGTCCATAGGAATCATGACAGGAATCATGACTAAACTCAGATTACCGTCATTACGTCGCCGCGACGGCTATCAATCGGTCGTTGCACCAGGCGACGCATTAACAACAACTTTGTGGCGATAGTAGTTCGCAGCCTTCTAGCAAAGCGTGAATTCATGAATATGCAGGTCTGCATGAATTGAAAGAACGAGACTATCCTCGATGGCGATAACAGGGGTTTAAAACCTTCTGCCACGTGGACATCAGTTGTGATGTTATGACTGACCGATTCTTATGTTACTAACATAACAGCTTGAAGGCGTACAAGCAAAATGGGCGCTTCGATAGGTCCGTGACTATCGAACAACTGTACCTGGTCGGCCAATCTTACGAGACCGATGATGGATGATGAGTTATCGACATCAACCGATAATCATGGATTGATGAAGTGGAGTAATCGGACCATTCGGACCATGACGCCGGACGTTGGTAATCTGCCCCTGGGCAGCCCGGTGTCCATCGATTCCTTGATGATGTGATCACAGGCATTCTTGTCAAAGTTATATCGGGACTGACATACAGTAGTTTATGTAAAAAAAAATCGATACGAATGGGGTACCATCGAGACTTTCCGAACTCAGGCTGGACACCAAACCGCTCATGTCACAAAATAAGTCCCTTGATGCTGTGGATTGACTACCTCAGTACCGCCGGCTCGTAGCAAGGGAAACATGAAGCCGAGGCTGGCTACCTCTTGCTCCGTCGGAGAGTCTCTCAAACTGTTTGAAGCCACAGTGACGTAGACTGTGTCACGCGTGTAACAGATCATGAGGAGATTTACTAGTTGAGAGATATGAAAATTGATTGAGGGGAATAAGTTCCCCTCAATCAATCTTCACACACGAAAGTAATAGGATACGTCATGCGGCGAGTAGTAGTATAACATAAAGACCAACCGAGCTGGGCGAGCTTGGTATACGATAAAACCAATAAAAAGAAACGAGAGGAATAAAGGGTCCATTCCTACAAAATACTAACCTCAAAATCAATTCATGACCCACCGCCTAACCGCCTGACACGATCCGATTTCGGGGTGCAACAAGACAGTGGAAAGCCAGTGCTGCAGCCTTCGTCGTCGGTCGTCCAGAAACGCTGGTCGGTAGCGCGAGAGGGGCGATTTAGGAGGAAGTTCGGGGATAAAGTGTTGTAGGTGGGGCTGCAGGCAGGTGGATGTGAGTCATTAAGATAAGAGCCAAAAATGAAAAAGGAACACACGGGCAAACTACGCCGAAGCGCTTGATAAAGCTCAACAAAGGAGCTGTATCGTTTGTGTGCATGGATTGTCGTGCTCTGCGAGTTCGTGTGGGTATTCGGTGATAGAGGACACGGATAGAACCACCAACCTCTTTCGTCCGTATCACACAATCGTACACTATCCGTAGTTTACAGTTCATTCAACTTGTATAGAAGGAAAAGAACATGAGAGACGCACCAACGTAGGCACCACCAGGCCTGTCCCCGACGTTGGTCCACCCGTTGATCTGAACATTCCTCGCAAATGTCTGACTCTCCCCTGAGTTATCCCCGAGCCAAATATCGTGCGAGAAAACCGACGGTGCGCTGTAAGAGTAGCGGCGTATGGGCGAGCGGGATTCCGCGTCTGGTTCCTGGTGGTCAGCGTCAGACTGCAGTTTAGCTCGGTAAACGATGGCCTAATGCAACCAACCACGGCCTTGCATTCCTGCGAGAGCCGAGCAGGGCAAGGCATAGGGCGCAAGCGCTTATGGTATGGTGATAAGGTGATACCTACATCGCATAGTTCGTCGTAAAACCGGGACTCCTCTTCGACGTCGATTCCATCGTCTGGGATGACCACCAGAAGGCCGGTCGCGTTCTGGAACGGGTGGACTATCGGAGGAGAGGAGAGTGCGCCGCAGGACCTGGGCTGAGGCATGGCATATGAGATGACGAAAACAAAAAAACAATTGTGCGGTAATCACGTGAACATTTGACATAATAGGGGTAAACGAGTAATCTAGACGGTGGAACAAACTCCGATTGCATATTCCTGACAGATGCCGAACTTCGGCATAGTGAGATCTCAGAGAATATCTGTTCTACTTTGCCGTGACGCTGCCATTACTATCTTCGATCGCCTTGATCATGGCCCCTCCGATCCTGTTCGCCTCCTCGAACCGCGACTGGAAGAAGTCAGCTGTGCGCGTGAACCGGTCCTTGTAGAGCTCGAAATCCCCAAACGCGACGCACTGGCTCCATCCACGTGCAGCAACGACGAACTCTAGGTCGTCTGAACGATGCCGGACATCGTACACGGCCGAGTGGATCGCGGCGTCCAGCCGTGAGGCTGAGCGGAAGAGGTACTCAGCGACGCCAATCCACATCCGGAACACAGGGGTTGCGGCGAGCGCGAGGTGGTCGAATGGTTGGATAGAGAGGCGGGCCCAGCAGTCAACCATGGCGAGGAGCGCCAGGTGGGAGTTGGTCCGCGGGGCTGTAGTGCCCGTGGGCGACGTATGGCCGCGACCGAGGTTGTGATTACCGCCGATCGTAAACTGGTCAAGGACATCCTCGGTAAGGAAGACCACTTTCGAACCGCCTTCTTCTGTCTCCTTGACGCCAAACACCTTCTGGCGAGCGGCGTAAATACGTTTTCGGAGGGTCTTATGGTCGCCAGCAAGCATGAGCTTAAAGATGTCGGTCGCGCTGGAGGCGAAGGTGTCAAGCTGAACCTTTGCCGAGGGATTAAGGATCGCGAGGCCAGCGTAAACGTGCCACTTGTTGGAGTATATCCGAAGCATGATATTGACCTTGACGGTTTCAATGCCACCGACGTACTGGCCTTGTTCCCATGGATATGAGCGTTGAGCAGCCCATGCTGTGCCCATACTAGTGTGAGAGAAATCAGGTTGACTTGCCAATGGAACGAATGGGAAACGTGCCTGAGGAAAGCAGCATGTGTGACTGCCTGGACGTTAGCGGTGACGAGGTCGTGATCCTCGTAAGAGAGATAAACATAACGAGACTTGAAGCACTTGAATATGCTCTCGACGATGCGGACACTGTCATCGGGGGCACGATGTTTCATGATGACCTGAGGTGGGAAGAGATGTTGAAAGAGGGAGGTCAATGGAAGGGGCATGGACTGCGTGGCAACCAAGGACGTACGAAGGGCTGGCCCACCGGAGAAACGGAAGGACCGTGCAGGGAGTGTATTGAGACTATGTGAACGTCATTGGGAAGGTGTGCCTCGAAGGCTGCCTTTTCGGGGGCCTTGACGGATGTCTGACCAGAGACGATAGCGCCTACTTTGGTGGCTGGATGGGATGAAGATTCCCATGTAAGTGACAGTTCTGAATGGAAGCGAGGAACGTACAGGGGCCATACTGTTGCACGACACGGTCAATATACTCGGCTTCGACCGCGTACATGATGAAGTCGGAGATCCGAGACACGGCGTGACCATCAGTGTGGACGGTGATTCCGGGGACGCCTAAGACAAGAATATAACGTGAGAATGGAAGTGTTATCTGGTAGTGACTGGGAGGGTGAACCATTGTAGGCATGTTGGAGTGACTCATATTTCTCTGGAAGATCACATATGCTGATTCTTTGATAAGGGGAGTTCCGTTAGGTTGGGGCAAGGATGAGAAAGCAGGCGTGTACTGTGTACCTTTTCCAGCCGGCCGCGGAGAGAATGTTGGCGTACATGGTGCCCATAGCACCCATGCCGATTAGACCGATCGTTGGCTGCTGGTGGACAGGGTGATCTGGGCTTACGTCGACCGGGATAGACATGGCGAATAGAGAAAGCAAGACGGCCCTCGAACTATTATTCGGGTCGAATTCGGGTGTTGTGCGGACGGTAACCGGCAACCCAATCAGTCCTTGAACAGCAACAACAACAATATATTCCCCCGCTGGCTGTGAGTCTTGGTCGCTGCAAACGCTGTTGACGAGCGACTGACTAGCGAATGTAGACGGGAGAGCTACAACTCACACTCGTTTAGAATCGCGTCATTGATCCCGATCACACGCCAAACTCCTACTCTATTTTGGTTCCGGGCGCTCTGTTTGCCCGCCCCAAGAGCAAGTCTCTCGTTGCCGTGGCAAGTATTATGTATGTTACCGCTCATTCCATTCTCAATCATTGCGCTGTGCAGGCTATTGCTCCCCAACCGTTTCTAGGGTCTTTTCACCATCGCTCTTTTGCATTCCGTGTCCGTCCCCTCGCATAGCCCTCCCTGTGCTTGCCATGTTTTCCATACCACGAATCTCTTCCCACCGCCAGCGTAGTGCATCACACTCTACTGATGACCAATCCATCCATCAAAATCTCCGCAATTACGCTCATGATCTCCCGATGTCCTCACACTCTCTCGCAATCACCGTCTCCCAACTCGATGATCTACACATTCCATCTCCCCCCATGCCTCCCTCACACTTTCACCATCCAACCAGCGTTCCTTCCACGCCGACGACGACCTCCCCATCTACCGGGTACAGCAACTTCTTTCCAGGATCACTCTCTTCTGCGACGTCCGAATCACTACCCTCCATTGACCCATACTATCGTTCCAAGTTTGGCACCTTGACTACCGGATCACATTCTCCTAATTCCTCCAATCTTCCGTGGCCTCAGCCTTCCAACAAACCAGATACCCACCCGTCGGTATCATACGAGTACCCTTCCAGCTGCTTATCCTCGACCGCGCCCCATTTTACTCCGTCCGTCCCTTCTGCAGCAGCTGCCGACAGCGCCAGCGCAGTCGACATCAGCCAACGTCAATCTCCATCTGACCGTCACTCGCCATCCCACTCGCGGCTTACGGTGACCATCAAGAATCTGCTCTCCAAACATACCGTACCCTCGCCTTCCCGATTTTCTTTCAAATCAGCCGCGTCGACGGCCATGCGCTCCGAAAGTGATATGCTGTCCAGTCCGTCCGCCGTCCCTGGTGCATCTAGCCAGTGGCCCATAACGACAACGACGCCTTGCGAGTCACGTCATTCTCCCGACCTTGACATCACAGGTATCGTACTTTTTCTTACCGTGTCTATGACAAGTTGCATCTCTGACTCACGTGGCATACGAACGAAGCAGGTTCCCAACCATGTGAGGCCCATGCAGGCTATGGGTCGCCAACAAGCCCAGAGGGCATCGCCATTTTAGATGCCTCAAGTGCTCACACACCCTCCCCGGCTGTTGCTCGTGGAAAGGAACCGAAACAACGCAACGTACTGCGACGCCGTCCCAGTGGCTCTGCCAAGCTCGTAAGGGGGCGTGAACGGGGTATGAGCAGTCCCTGCCGACCACATGACCTCGATCTCAACCGCGTCCATCTGCCACCCAACGGGAGAACTTCGCATCATCAAGGCAGGCCGTCTTCGCCGCTGACTCCGGCCAGCGCCGTCGCCGAGGCGTATAAGCAACAACAGGAACTTCGTCAAGATGATCCAACTTCCCTCACTAAATCGTCACTGGACAACCAGGGGTGCTCGACCACGTCCCACGATAGTTGCGTGTACGATCGGAAAAGTAGGTTTGAAATGATTGACTGCGGACGTGTTTGGAATACCGGTACTGGTACTGGTACGCCTCAACCCGCGCCGTCGACATCGGACCTGGTCGGTCGGGGCCTCACGCGCAAGGTCTCTGCGCGGTGGCGAAAGCTCAAGGGGGGAGAAGCTGATGTAATTGGAGGGACATCAGAGGACTCCCCATTACGCGGTAGAGCTAGAGGACATTCAAAAGGGCGTCCCAGCCTTCAGGGGATGTGGAAAGGAGACAGGGTGCGCTCAACTGGACAATCAATGGATGACGTACCGAATGCGAACATGGGAGACAGCACAAGCGCGAGCCCTGTTTTCGGGCGTCAGTATGCACGTTCAGGGACAAGAGGTAAGGAGGTTGTGGATGGGGGTGGCGAGGGGAGCAAGCTGTGGCGGTTGATGAGACGAATCAGCACTGGCGGTTTGCGGGACAGGTTCCAGGTCCAAAAGGAAAAGGTCGCTGTTCCGCCTGTACCCGCAATTCCGAAGGAGCTATTGGAGAAGGTAGACCAAAGCCAAGAGGAACGTGGCAGCAGCGAGCAACCTCTGTCAACGAAGCTCCACCATTTGCCAGTGACGAGGAATAATCTCATCAATAGCAACGCCATCCTTACTCCTACTCGACCAAGCGTGGCAACCTCGTCCTCGGTTCGTTCGTCCGACGTCTCGTCTTCCCCGTTCTTTTCCAAGACGCATTCGGCACGGTCTTCGGTGTCGTCTTATGGTGAGGCTTTGGGAGGGTCTTTGGCACTCGATCGACATATCATAGCGCCACTCGAACAGTTGCGGTTAGGTGACGGGCAGTGCGGCGAGCCGAGTACGTCAACCTCAATGCCAGTGGTGGCAGTGCTAGTACCGCAATCTCCCCGTCGGTCTCCGTCTGTACCTGGCTGCCTAAGAAGGGCGGACGTGGAAGATCGTGATGATCACGAGCCATTTCCGTTGCCACCATCTTCTACCCGTCGACAGACGTGTTCTGGGGAATCGCGTTCTTCCTCGTGTGGGTCGTGGAGAGCCTCGTCGTCGTCTGCATCTGCATCTGGAAGCCCGAATGCGCATCATACGTCTAGTCATCATCAAACGCACGGACTATCGTCATTGTCGCCGCCTCCGCCACGGAGATTGTCGAGGAGCTCGGGACCTGGAGGTGGAGCGGGCGGGAGTGTGATAAGTTTACTGTCATCATCGTCGCCCTCAACCCGCTCGTCACGTTCGCATATACATTCGCGTTCGCTGGTAGTGGGTAAACATGGGGATGGAGGTGTGCGGCAGATGGAGCGGGTGCCGAGCGCGCAGAGCAATATGACTGCGCGAGGTAGAGGCTTGACGGCCGAACCTGGATGCTTGCGGTTGCATATGCCAGAGCGAGGCAGAGAGCAAAATGAAGGCCGCTCATCACCCTGCACGACAACGAGCACGCAGTTCACGTTTCGAGAACTTCCACCAGATGGCCTAGCACGACGGCCCCCATTAAGTGAACAAGAAAAGGCGGATATTTGGGATGACTTGTTAACACGGAGCGAACAGGCAGGCGGGACCTTGCACATTTATGGTGGCGCACCCGAGTTAATGTCGGACAGTTTGAGGTTTTCGATGAGTTCGGAGACCTGATTGGCCGATGGTGGTTTGATTTTCGTGTGTCATTTGTTGGAACCGGCGACATGCCTCTTTTCTTGCTTGACATATACCCTTGCCTTTCCGCGTTTCTCTTCGCGTTTCATCTGCTAACCTTTGATATTCTGACATCTTTATCTACACACATCATATACGTACATATCAACCACCGTCATTCATTTATCGCATCTGAGTCACGCAGACGACTATTCTTTCTTTACCTCCCCTTCTACTCTTTTGTACTAATACACCGTCACATCTGACGATGGCCGGAGGGTATCCACTTTCCCGCTCAAGTGGTGTCTTTCCTCCTTTGATCACCCTTAGGTCCTTCTCGGTAACACTATTATACATATTGTATGCTTATTATTTCAGAGAAAAAAGCAGACCTCTTGATCGAGGTTGTGGTATTTAATCGCTACTTTTCCTTTCTGCACGTATTCTTTCTTTCTTTTTCTTTTTGTTAGGCCAGTATGTGCCGTACCTTACACTATGTAGGTTTGACTATGTAAAACCTTGACATGGAACACAGTCTACTATATATCATAAAAATAGGGGCATCAATGTGGAACCGACAAAGTATAGCATCTGATCTGATCTGATATTTTCGGCATCTTGTGTGTCACAGAGCCAGACCTCGGGGACTGACTTTCATTGCTGAAAATACCAAACGACTAGTACACGTTTCCCTTGAGATGGCGGGCCAAATTTATTTATTTGATGTATCAAAGAGAGTGGTCACACATAATAATAGATATTTTTGGAGTATTTCCAAGCTACAAATAATACCATACAACATTGGGCCTTTCCAGTTTATTATGCAAACGACTGTAAATCTGCTCGAGTTCGAAAACTGCGTTCTGATCGGGCAAAATTGGTCAATTTACCATGGCGGTGCTGCTTAGAAATGTACGCCATTCCATCACCACGTGTCTACTGGAGCGTGGCCATGCTGCAAATCAAATTGGAGCTTAAACTCCGATATCGAGTTCGGGTACATGGTTAGCAGTATCATAGCCTTCGTTGTCTACTGTACGTAGGCGAAGCGAGAAACTGGTTGTAATTTTGCGCCGCAAAATTGCTATGTGGTAGAAAAGGATCGAGAATAACTATTACTACATCGATAGCATGACAACAGTGACGTATTACTGTTCATAAACCTTTTTTCCTGATCAGTGCGCCGGGAAGTAACGGTGCACAGCACGGCGTATCCGGCCAAGGCGGCTGTACGGATATGAACTGATCGATCATCGTCGCGATGTGGGGCGGCGAGTGGCAAAAATTTGTTCAAGGATGCGAGGAGAGAAAAAATGTTAGTCGTTGCCCACCTGTGGCCAGTGGCCACCGCACGACCGCACAAGACGGCGTAATAGAACGAAGAGACCCGAAAGAGGCAGGTTCGGTAAAATGGATTATATATTACTACACGCAAGAGCCGTACAATATCAACTTGAACCTACGCTAGCACTTACTAGTTGCATTGGCCAAAACGAAAAGCAGAAAGATATGTTCTTTCCGGAGTTAGACGGACTCGTTTTACCGAAGATCAATCGATCCAAAAGTCAAATTCATACCTCTTTACGGAACTGAAATTCCTGGTACCTTTGCTGTTTGCGCCGCATCCATGTGTATCTGACCACCTCCGGTTTCATATTTAGGCACCAGCTACAGAAATATGTACATATATACATATACATATATATATATTCGACTTACTCCGCAGGCCCATCTAGTAGACTGGAACTTGCCGTTGACCGGACACTGCCAAGGTAAAGTTTATTATTCGAACCTGAATGATCAAAGGCGTTATTACACTAGAAGTCCGGTTGTTCATCTTGCAAGTACCGGCGGGTCTTCTTGTCACCCGGACTTTTATTAACATTGCAACACTGTGACCCACTCGAATCGGCTCACTTACATATCCGGGAACTAGCTCTGAGTCACGTCAATCTCTCGGAATCCTTTTAAACCGTTCACTGCTTTCCGGGTTCGTAAGTTCTACTCCGCCGCTTTTATCGTTATACCTCTCCTCACCTTGCTAATTCGTATACCTTTCTGCCTATATGGACCCTGATAGGCATCTGCCCATTCCTGGGCGAAAGCATCCTCGGGGCCCTCCAATGGTGTCTTCTTCTACACCAGACACTCAGGGCCGCCCTATCGCGCCCTCTGCAACTCCGTATCAGCACTCTCTCCCCTCCATCCGGCAACTTCACCCCTATCTACCGCCTTCTGGGGCGACACAACCTCATCTTCCAGCTCAGGAAGCGCCGTCGTATGCTTACGCACCATCCGGAGCTTATGCCGGTCCTTCAGGATCGACAGACCCTCACACCAGTCAACAAATCCCCCCTCCGAGCGGCATGTATTCACGAAGTGAAGGACTTGAGTCAGAGCCCGAGGGCGAAGCCGAACAGCCTGGGCCCGCCAAGAAGAAACGGCGGAGGCAAGCCCTGAGCTGTAATGGTACGTGTTTTGAACGTCATACTTTACGCGCTAATCTCGTTCACGCGGATCGCTTATTGGTACACGCCTGACTTTGCTTGACGCCTCTCGCAATGTTATGTGGATGCATGCACTCGAACCTGACCACCCGGCCCATACAGAGTGCAAAAGGCGGAAGATAAAATGCGATAGGTTCGGTATTTGAAGCCCGTCGTCAGGTCTCAAGTCTGAGGTTATTTTTTTCTCTGATTTTCCAGGGCGCAGCCTTGTGGTCCCTGCACGCGACGTGGTGAACAGTCAAAATGCCAGTGGCGCACGTTGGAGCCTGTGTATGTCGATGTCTGGTATCCTAACTTCATTGGCAGCATTGATAACCCAGGTCCCAGGGACAAATACGTCACACGCGCAGAATATGATGAGCTGAAATCTCGTACTAGGGCTGAATATGACGAACTCAAGGCCAGGTTGGATCACCTGGAAACCATGGTCTCGCGCATTTTCTCCGCCCCATCTAGCGCCGTCAATGTGCCGGTATACTCTATGTCAACCGATATGGCAGGCACCTCATCATCTGAAGGCATCTCATTCCACACTGGTCACGCATCAACGGGGTCAATGCTCTACTCGCCCGTTATGCCTCCGACGTCTTCGTACCAAGTTGATCATGTGCCTAAACCTCCGCAATACCCATCAAACTCTCCTCACGTAGTTACGCCCAGCGCACTCACGGCCACTAGTCCTACTCCGCCTACTATCCCAGGAGGAGGCGGTGGCGGTCCGAGCCACATCCGACGCCCCTCCACTTCAGCCGAAACATTGTCCCCGACCGCCGTAAGACAGTCACCACTTTCCCTCGCCTCCATCACATCTCCGTACAACACGGATGCACAGTCAAAAAACTACCACGCGCAGACGCTCAACTTGCCGGGCGTGCGTCTGCGCCCAGCACTTCTGCTTCTTCGAGACGGATGGACCGACCTGGCAACAACAATCACAGCAACAACGCCGCTACGCCACGGCACTTGGGCACGCCAGCGACGATGGGAGAATACCCATTACACCCACACACGGCACACACGGCAACGGCGGGTGGCTCGGATGTTGCCATCGAGGGACCGTTGTCATCTTCCGGCGGCCCTCCCATGGCTCTCCACTTACCCGGCCCGTCGCCTCGTGCGCGATTTGGAGAATCGGGCGGCGTAGGAGGTGCAGGGATGGGAGGAGCACCAAGTGGACTGCCCAGGCTCGGTTCAGGCCCAGAGCCGAGGGACGGCAGGGATGGGAGGCATGGTCCTTCAATGGAGGGATAACGGCCCAACCGAAAAGTCTTAATCCCGTCCGATCGGGAATGACGCGCGTGCTTGCTTACCCATTCATTTCTGTGGTTACCCGAGCAATCCGTGTTCCGCAGACTCCACCACTCCACAACACGCGGTAGGATGTGTTGTTGTTTTGCGACGAAATATTGCTGTCGCCGATTCACTTACACGGACATTAATTCTTTCCTTTTTTCTTTCGTTTCTTTTTTCACTTGTTGCTTCGTAGCCCATCTCATTACCCACTCAAACTGCTTCTCGCCTCGTGTTAATGAACATTACTCATTGCTCATTGCTCATCAATCATAGTTTTCTTTTTCTTCCTGCGACGCATTTCACGACATCTAGCATGTGCCAATTATATAGATCGCTCCGTCGTAGCTAGTACGATATCCACTGCCTGTAGCCTCTCTTCCATTGTAATTTCTCGTCATGTTGAGCCGTAAATAATTTACGAGCGTCTTCGAGAGTCCGTCCTGTTTCGATTGTCTAGAAAAACAAAGAGGGGGAAGGTCACTCCCAAACCAACTTGCCCCGCTCGTCCACCGCAGCATGCATGCCACCGCTCGGTCGTTTCCCACCCCCACTTCGCTGAGACTGCTCGATAATGTGGAGCCGCTCCAGCTCGCGCTTGTGTCTCGCAAGGCCATCCAACCGCTCCGCCTCAGCCTCCAACTTGACACCCTTAGCGAGTTCCCGCTTACGTGCATTTTGTCGTTGTTTCTTTGTCATCGTACTACTTGACCCAGCTGTTTTTCCTGCTGCTGCTGGAGATGTCGAAGCGAAACCCGACTTGAGCAACGCAGGACCTAAATATATTTTGTTTTGCCAAGGGATTGTTCAGTAGTCAGTCTTGGACCCACAACAGATTGAACTACCTGATCGGCTACTTCGACTTTTGACAATGCCCCACTCGCCTTCGTCTTCTTGATCGGCGTCGGTGTCCCGGAACGAACCCTGGTCTTCGATAATGTCTCCATAGTCGTCCCATGAAAAGCCAGGGACGGGGGCGTCGTCCAACCGAGGGCGGACACGCATGACGCGTGCAGGTGTAGGGAAATCAGGCTTTACTAGCATGCTGCAAAAGATAGAATATGGGGAAATCAAAATCAGCGCCCATATCACTGGAAGTCGGGGACAAAACCACCAGTGAAGCAATGAACAATGTAAGGAATAGCAATAGCAAGAAAGCGGAGTACACCGAAGAAATGAAATAAATGGTAAAGCAACCGGGCAAAAATTAAAAATGAAACCGGGAAATGGAGTATACCTATCGACACCCGTCTTCCCTAGTTTAGCAACGAGCTTTTCTTGCGCCGCAAGGGTGAGCTGCTCAACGTCCGCACGAATTCCACGGACATCGTCCAAAGCGCTTCCGCTCATACGCTCCACAGCGGGCGATTCGCTCGCCGTCGACGCTAGATCGCTGCTCGTCACATCTGCCACGGCCGTGGGTTTAGCTGGCCTCGCCTCAACAAGGCGATGGTTGTCGATGTGCGTCCACGAACCATCGGTATCCAACGACAGGAACAAGGAAGAGGAACGGGTCCTACGTGGCCGCGCGCCAGCCTGAGATTGAGGCTGAACCGATTGAATGACGAGCTTCGCTGTGCTCGTACGGAGGTCATCAGCACTTTTCATTGCAGGAAACGAACTTGCCGATGCAGAAGTGGGAATGGATAAGGAGCGAGAGGGGAAGAAAGACACAGACGCATCGGTACTGTCGCCAGCGCGCGGTCCACATGCTGACTTTCCCTCCTCGTCCTCATCTTCGACGACGTTACCCTGCTCCTTCTTGGCCTTGGCCTTGTCCGCCCTCTTTTTCTTCTTGGTCTGCTTGCTGTTTGTTCTGTTGGGCGCTAACTCGTCCACACGTGCACTATCGAGCACAGCGCTCAAGCCCTCGAAATCGCCTGGAATGGTTGGCACGGCAACAGCGTCGGGAATTTCGCCATTTCGTTTACTCTCGCGCTCGCTGTCATCCACGCCCACCTCAACATTGTTGCCCTTGCTCCCGCCCTTACCCCTCTTCCTTGCCTTCCGACCCGCCCTCCCAGTCTCTGGTACACCCAGATTACCACCAAAGCTTTCATCCCCACCTTTTTCTCTCGGCTTCGTACGCGTCGTAACCCCTCCATCTTCATCCTTTTCTTTGCCATCCTTGCTGCGGCCGCCGAAGCCATCCGGTTGGGTATAAGTATTCGCATAATACGCGTAGATGGCGCCCAGACCGGCCGTGACGAACAAGCCTAAGCCTGTAGCGACCGTCGCCGTCGGGAAGATGTCCGTGGAGTCTGTCGCCATGAGTTCCGTGCGTACGTGCGCGCGAGGTATCCGTGTGCAAGTCGCGGGAGCAATGAGCGTGTGTGTGTGATCGCTGTATAGCGGAGGTATATGCACGGGCGTGTCGTGCCTCTGAGGCAAGCAGGGTGTTCGCGTAGGACTTGAGTTTTGTACCCTATGACTGGCTGTATATTATTATATTATGTAAACAGGTATGTACTCATATGGTTCCGTTCGTGAGATAGCTACTTTCTTCCTTCACTCTTGGATAGCATTGGTTCACAATGAATCGCAGAATATCGTTAAAATTCTTGGTAACTGCTTAATTAATGGTTCACTTAGCTTGTCAATTTCGCCTCGATACACTCGGGCCTCAGCGTATGATGTATTCAGTAAGTAACGGCTTTGGATTACCTGTATACATCATCGTCATAGCATTCACAGGCGAGTGTAACTTTCCTTTTTGTTGTACTCTCTGCTTTCACTGTGGCCAATGCGGACTATTCGCTTACTCACAGGAACTTGTCTGCTCAAGTGGCACCAGTGTGGGTATCATTCACCGAAAATACTGCGCTCACCATATGCTCTATGGTTTCATCATTTCACATAGTCCATCTTACAATCTAGGATTCGGCTCCTCGGACTACAGTAAGTTTTGCGATGTAATATTCAACTGTTTATCCCAGGATGATCGATGAACATGGACCAATAAATAGGCTTCGTACCGGAGATCTTCCTTTACAATGCTCGAGCCAGCGGTTTTGCATTGTACCAATGGTGGTATCGAAGCTGAATTGTTCTTTGCTCAGTTCATCAACCCCATCGGGATCGACGCTATAGGTATGCTGATGTCTGCCTCAGTTATTTGTATCTCTGAAGCTAGTTGGACAGGATGGCGATGGTACAACCTGTGACTGTAGACCTAGACATTCATCTAGACACGCCTGTATGCAAAATGACGGGTACTTTGCGTGGAACGCCTTCGAAGTCGTCTACGTATTGTTTCCGGAAACGTCGGGTCACACGCTTGAAGAGTTGACGTTCTGTAAGCATCGTAAATCCATCGCGACGATTACGCTGCGCAGGTCTGGTGCGCGTAATACCTGATAGTGTATGAAGAGGACCGAGTAGCACTTCGACTTAGTGGTGCTAATGTATTACACGAACACAGGGAAGTGATATGTACGGTACTATGGAGGGCCATGTACATCGGTAGTGAACAGAGATCAGACAACTTTTCCGTCTTGTTCGCAACAGAGAATATGATGCTGTATTAGCATACAAACCTTGTCTGGCACCGATAGTTCTATTTGCAATCTAAGGGTATGCTGATCACCACTCCTTGGCACCGGTCTATAAGCACGGTCCGTTCTGTAGGTGTCTATGTATAACTGACCAAATACACAAGGATTTCCTTCTGCTTAGCGTAGATACCCACCACGGTCCTGATAGCGTTCGTGGTTGCTTCCGCTCAATGTCTGATCACAAAACCCCACGGTGATGCGATCGACGATTTCAGAAATGATGATTCAAGTTAATCCTCAACCACCATCTGTTCTGATGCTTGTTCTCAGTTGATTGACATATTGGGCATCATCACACCCGGTACTATCCAAGGTATTGCGCTTATTTCTGGAGTGACTGCACGAAGATGTGGATGTGGGTACAGTAGTAGTCACATAAACAATCAATGCTCGCTGACGAAGACAGCAGCCATTCCCATCCCCGAACCAATGCACATGCTAGTTACAAATATCCTTTCATTTCTCTGCTTGGCGATGTTCAAACCGGTGGCAATTTGCCGAGCTCCAGCTATGATGAGAGCAAAACAAGCTAAGCAGCAAGGACACGGACAGCAAAAACGACATACTGCAACCAAGAGGATGGCCAATAGCAATGGCGCCACCATTCACGTTCACTTTACTGTAGGGAATTCCAACTTTGTCAATAGAGTAAATGGCCTGGGATGCAAAGGCCTCATTGATCTCGTAAAAATCTACGTCGTCCTTGGACAGGCCAACTTTGTCCAAAACATTGGGAATGGCATAAGCAGGGCCCACACCCATGATCCGAGGTGGGACGCCAACTACCGTTGCTGCGACATACTTTCCGAGGATAGGAAGGCCAAGGCGTTTGGCAACCGAACGGCGAGCAAGAACGACTGCTGCAGCGCCATCGGAGATCTGTGAAGCATTCCCTGCAAGGCGGTAAATCAAGTCACATCTACAGCAAGTCATTTGGTCTCGGCTTACCGGCGTGAGTGGAGCCGTCCTTCTTGAAAGAGGGTTTGAGTCTAGAAAGACTTTCAGCGGTAACACCGTCGCGTATACCATCGTCCGCGTCTACAATTACTTGAACTGCTTCTTCCGTCTTCGCATTGATCAAAGTCACTTTAAGCGGTACGATCTCGTCCTTGAACTTGCCCGCCTTTTGAGCTGCTGCGGCCTTCTGGAATGACTCTGCGGCAAACTTGTCCTGTGACTCGCGAGAAATGCCGAAATCGGCGGCAACATTCTCGGAGGTGATTCCCATTGGAATGAGGCAATCTTCCGCTTCATGACTGGCAAGCACAGAAGGCGACCAGCCATCAGGAAGTGATCCACCGCCCCATCCAAATGTCATGGACTCAACGCCCGCCCCTTGTGGTAAATCATTGAATATCAATGGCATTGCTCCATCTGAATATGAGAACGAGTGACTTACCAATCCCAATGTCGATTTGAGCCGCCAATATTTCATTGGCAATCTGATTTACAGCGGCCAGGCCAGACGAACACTGTCGATTGACGGTGTTGATCGAAGCGGTGTTTGGGATGCCAGCGTGCAGGGCTGCCATTCGGGCGGCGTTGGCGCCACCACCAGGCGGAAGGACGTTACCCACAGCAATGTCCTCGATGAGACCTGGATTTACACGTGCTGTGGTGCATGCTGCGCGTAATACGCCAGATAACAATTCCTCTGGCCGCGTGTCCTTGAAGCCGCCTTTTCTGCCCTACCGAACGAACATGAGTGCTGCAAGATTCATATGACGCCGGTGGGTAAACGGCACCTTAGTTAGGGCAGTCCGAACAGCAGCGAGAATTACGACATCGTTATCGTGCTTTGAAAGTATTTTATCCTTTGCGCTGGACATGGTTGGGAAGATAGGCTCGAGTCCGGAGGAGCTTAGCAAGCGGACTCGGACTCGGGCGGTTGTTTATACCCGGTTATGAACTTATCACGTGTTTTAGCGCCCCCACACTCTCCGGCTACTATAATCAGTAGGGAAATTCGATTGGCAATTTTCCAACGGCCTTCGAGCTGAAATGATCATTAGCGACTCATGCACGCTCTTGTCCTCCCCTCGTTGTCCATCGCCTCTTCCATTCTGAAATGTCTTGCAGCCTTGGTATCGCCTTCTTCGCCGCCTCATTGCGGATGGTGTACAACGATTGCCACACGTATGATGTAGGTAGTCGTAATTCATTCTGTTTCCATACCACGGTACAATGCGCCATGATGGACGTGTCACGGTGCGCACACGGCTCGCCTTGATCGCGTTCGAACCAAGTGAAGGGGGACTTAAGGGTCCTATGATGCTCGGTAAATGCAGAGCTACTGGGACATGGAAGTCGGGCAACCAGGTCAAAACCCATTGGAAGTAGAAATTTGTCCTTGTCTGTCTGTAAGTACTATGTAGCTGCAATTTATTGAGTATCGTAATACAAATACATTAGGTCTATGGACATGTGGGGCCCTCCTAGTATTTATATTCCGGTCTTCCCGTGCCAACGGTTCGTGGTCCCACAATTCGAATCCGTAGTGCGGCAACCTCTTTGTTTGATAATGACTTGGGTGTAAGCGGTGACCGCCCGACGCTCAAACCGTTACGCCAAAAAGCAATTATACTGAATGCTTAGCATTCGTATCCCGGGCAGTATATAGCTAGTTGTAGGTACCTAGGTAAGCCCAGTGTGGCTTACACCCTCCCACTGTATCAGAACTGTCTTTCCCCCTCTCAAGCTGTACCTGTGGAGGATGACGAATGGATGCCACTAAAAGACTGCGAGGCCTTAGACGTTTGGGAGAAGAAAAAAAATCTGTCCAGTCATGTGGGGGAGGGGTGTAAGACACACCAATCACTGATCGTCTTCCCAACCTCTTCGTCATCGCCATTCCTACCTCTTCGCCCCTCCACGTGATACTTGCTCCGATATCCGCTCCCTGTACATATATAAGGGCTTGCTCTCGCCGATGCTAGATAACAATCTTTGTGCCCTGTTCACGTTCTATTGTCCCTTCCCTTTAAGTGTTGGCACGACCAGTGCCCTTCCATTGGGCTAGAAATATGTCTTCCATTACTGAGCCTGGTAAGTATGTGCAACCATTGGTTCGTGCACTCTTCAGTATCTTGGCAATATCCCGACGTCCCTTTGCTTACGTGCGGGCCCTGACCAACGGAAAATTCATGTTCCACCTTAATGACTCAGAAGAAAACTCAGAATATCGTACCCAAGGCTTGGGTGGGAAGATCTTGTTCTTAGTGATCGCTATAGAGGGCAACAGAAAGTATTACCCGTACTCTATTGCCCACTGGTGTGTGTGTGTGTGGGGGGGCTTTAGCTAGGAAAGCTATAAAAGTTTTGATATGAACTGGTAAAGGAATAAAAGTAAAATCAGAGATCAGAGATCAGGAACAGGAGGATTCACGGCCTGCAATAAATGGTGTGGCAAAGAGGTGAAGAGGGGCGACCAGTGCTGATGAGCACAGAGGTACGTTAGCGGTCAGCCCATCGATTCGTAGGCACTATCATTCCGCCATCCAGTGCACGATATCGTCGAGAAACGGTTATAGCTCGGTCTTTTTCAAAACGGTGGGGCGCAATGCGGCCTGATTGATGGGTCCGGTTTTATGGCTATCGCCGAACTGGCCGGGTGGTGCGCTACCAGCGAGGATATCACAGAGTTGGTGTTCAAACATTCCGAGCGGGGTGGCAACCGTGTGCCACGAATGTCACTTTACTTTCATCTTCGTGACGATGGATTCGTAGGCTGGCAGGTTCAGATCCACAGGCGGCCCGGATGATGGTGGTGTGAGTGGAGCCACCGTGGAGTTCAGGGACGATACGATCTGAGCAACGAAATATGCTCCTACGCCCGGCGCCGGGTGGCAACAGCGACGTGTGCTTTGATTACGTACACAAAATGAGATTCAATTTCGGCGTGAGTAACGGACGCATTGCTGGACCTTCTTCGGACCAAACCCTTGTATTTTCTTTTCCAATTTGCGACGGGTCTGCCCTTTTCTGAGGCAATAACCCTTCCGCAAGAACGCAGGTTTGACGTCTTCCTGCATTGTGCAAACTGATCAAACGATGTCGGCGACTCCCCCGGGCCTTTCAGCCGCTATCGCTCCGAGAGAAGTGTCCATAAATACTCCCATCAATTCCAGTTCCGTTCCTTTAAATGAATGGAAAAGTTGGTTGGTCCTGTCGCGCAATCGAGATGGTCATGGCGGAGAGTGCGGCTGGAATTGAAGATTGGCCACTAATACATACACTGATTTCACGAGTCAGGGAATTGGAACTGCAGCATACCAGAAACGGTTTGATACCTTCACGTTACCGTGGTTTGTATCTTCCGAAGAGCCTTATTGCTCTCTTTTTTTGTTTCGATGCAAAGTGGTTTTTAGGTTTCTCAGGTCCTCATCGAGCAACACTCTTCGATGGCTTCGTGGAACTCTGGAGTTCGAAGGCTCCAGATCTAAAACCCGACCCCATTTCCCAGCACATTCCGCGTCGATTTGTGACCCGCCATGATGGTGCGACCTACGACTTGGGAGAGACAAGAGATGCGCATGGGGCATACAGGTTTTCGGTACGAGCTACCCATATCTAATTTGGAGATAAAATAAAATCAAGAAACAAAAAAGAAGGTCCATTCTTTGGATGGGTATCTCCTCCCATGAGAGGTCATATGAAAAGACCTGCCGCTCGCCGTGGTAATCGGAAGTGTTCGCATCAACAACGTTCCGTACCACCCGATTATTCCCTGACCTCCCCTCAATGACCTCCCACCGGCACCTCTGAAGTCGTAGGCGATGTGCCCATGTTGATTGGCGGAAAGAACTACAACTGCGATGATGGGGAAGCTTCCTTGCAGATCCGGGACCTGGCGATTTTCGGCGGTACCAATTTGCCCTAAGTCCTGGGCATAATAACCCTAACCCATCTGGTGTCTGCCCTTTCTTGCCTCGACCGAGCGTCCCTCGACAGTTCATTGAAAGATAATAAGACAAATCAATCTGAGAAGGCTTTGTCAACGTCAGCTCAGTAGACAATTAATCGTTGAAGATTGTGGCCGTAAAGATTTAGCATGACGTGACCCAGCCATCCAGTGTGCGTATCCCTTGTCATGCGTCATGCATCATGGGCGGCCGCTTCCGCGCCAGAATCCTCGCCGCATGTTCTCATTTGTTTCGTTAGGGACCCCACGTACCCCAAACCCGGTACCACACTCTGCCACTCGTTTCCTTCCCGGCGCCCCTATATCATTTTTGTCCTGCCTGCAGGCTAGCCTCGTGAGACGGAGATACCCGAATCGATAAGCTAAGCTGTTGTTGCAATGTTTTCATCTCTGCATCTACCTCTACTTCCTATTTCCCTCGTGGCCGGCGACTTCGATAAGTCTGGAAATGACTCCTGTGCGATATGTGATGGGCTGGGGTAACGGCACTGGTCCAGACGGAGTGATCTTTCCATTCCGTCTTCATTCCTTCCCCGCTCCGCCGCGTGATCATGTCCTTGGGAAAGAGTATTTTTATTTATTCCATGATTGCTGATACGACCAGAAGTAGGTGATGTTGATACGGCGGTAATATGTACCCACACATTCGACGAGTGAGGGGGGTGCCTGATTTCAATAGCAGGAGGTATTGTTTTGCTTTTCATTTTTGTTATTTGTGACAAAATGCGCCTAGATTTATTGTCTATGGCAGTGACAATGCAAGCCACCATCATCACCACTCCCTGGAAACTATTCTCGGAACGGCATTCCTTCGATAAGCCCGTTCTCCTTTCCACCTTAACCGGAGATTTGGAAAAGAAGGGAATATTTTGGAAGCTAGGGCAATCATCTCAACTTCCGGTCGAGTATGCGCGTGTTTAGCTTGGACTCGGAGGAACTATCCATAGTGAGCCAAGTAACCGTTCATGGACGGCAGGTTCTATCGATCGGTGTAATTACCATCGATCCAAAGCCTTTTCAGACTAGGTCCGCACACCGACGATGATTGTGATTAGTATGAGATTGGGGGGGTGCCAGAAGGAAATAAGAAACGAAGTTACAATCAGCGAATCATTCGGGCTTGCGTCTGACTTCAGCAATGCAAAGCAATTGGTTCGACGTCAACATCCCCCCCTCCACTGAAGTCAACCGATAGTTGGGTACAACTTGTTAATAATGATCGAGACTTATCAATCCGGGGACCAAGGAGGGGGGATTTGCCCAAAACACATCACGAAATCATTGATGATAGCTATCAGATCAAGAAAATCGGGCCTTTCTAAGCATCAATAATACGTACATCTCTCCGTATTGTCGTGATAGCTCAAGTCCAATTGTAGAAAGAGGGGGTGGCATAATAATACAGAAAAAAAAGCTCCAAGAAACCAGCACAGGTACACGGCTCGCGACAGGCTTTATTTAAAAAAAGCGTTTTGTGTACGACAACAATACGAAAACTAGAAGCAAGGATATCACCAGATCTGGATAATTACGGAAAGCATGGCATGCACTTGGACCGACCGATGGACGACGCAGCCAACCAGAATCGGAATCTGGCCAGGGGTGTGCGCAAGAACAGCGACAAGCATGGAAAGAGGAAAGAGAAAGAATGGAAGCAGCACAGTTTAGGATGGTTAATAAAGACTCTCACGCTCCCGCACACAGCACCAGGCCGCCTACTAGGGAGAAAATGATTCATGCAACAGCTCCATGGACGTTACTCGGGCGCATGTCCATGTGGTGTTGGAGGCGAGGAGGTGACCGTTGGCGCAGGGGCAAGATATGATCATGCCCACGCTCTGACGATGACGTGGATGATGATGAGTAAGCGGTTCGAGCCGCAGGCGCATCAATCCATGATTGAATCTCAGGCAACTGATTGGGGTGTTGTGGCTTCCGCGAGTCAGGGATTGAAGTGAGCGGCGCAATAGAAGGGTGACTGTAGTGATATGGTGCAAGCGGAGCAACATGGGTGGAAATAGGAGGTAGTTGTGCTGACTGCGGTGGGGTTCTAGGCCGGGCCATAGCAGTGGCCAGTGGACCCCTACGGTGAGGGAATTGGTCCGGTCTCGAGCGACCATGTGTGCGCTCGAATAGGCCACATTTGTTGCAGAGCTTAAGTTAGTCTCAGTGCTGTGCTGTATGGGGAACAAGGGGTAAAAATCATACCACTTTGCCGGGACTAAGATTTGATCGTCTCCACGTGGACGTATCGGTCGTACAACAATTGAAGCATCTTCGGCGCACCCTGTCGCTCAGCTTCGTTGCTGCATCGTCCGTATAGCCAATAGTATAGTGGTTTTGGCCTGGAAGAGGATATGTGAGCGTGCCATTTTCGCGCGTGCCAGCGCTAGCATGGGAAAGTGGAGGACTGTTGTATGCTGAAGAAACATGGTATGAGTGTGAATCATGCGAGTATCTGTGCTCAGTGTGCGGTCGCGAGCTGTACGTGTAGTTGTGTGAAGAACGTCCAGAGTCCCGTACGGGATCGTGAGGGTATGGTCGAGATCGCGCCAACTGTTCCTGAGAATAGTAAGGGTCAGAGTAGCCAGGATGAGAGTCCACAGAACGGTCTGCTGGGGACCGGCGGGGTGCAGGAGACGACACAGATGAGCGGTCAAGAGAAGAAACAGACAAGGAGGGGGAATGGGAGAGTGTGGCTATGGGTGGGGGACTCGGTCTACGATAAGGGTGATCGTAAGAGTAGTCATAATCACGTCGATGTCTAAGGAATTGGTCAGGATGAGGATGATGGAGAGGGAAAGAGATCGACGGTACGTACGAAGAGGGAAGCGGCATTGACTCAACTCGGTGAGGCATGTGTGGGGGTGGGAGAGGGACGGCAGGGAGGGGATGAAGAGGGAGACCAAGTGAGGAAGTGTTGAAGGGAGGGAGAGACTTATCAATGGAAAAGGACGTCGAGAACTGATAATGGATCAACAGATCAAAAGAGAGCGCGACATCGAAGCAAACAAAGAACGAACACCGCGCTGATCAAAGGGATCAGGAAGCCGTAAATTTGGAGAATGGGCTATTTCCAGAGATCTGGTGTCTACATTTTGAAAAGGCAAGTGTTTAGGAAGGTGGGAGAACAGTGGAGGGCTGTACGACAGACCGTTATCAGGAAGGCGGTGATCAGACGCGGTCGCGGATGGTTCACGCGGAGGCGAATGGCACGGTTCTGATGTCTGGGAGCTGTGATGGTCTTCCCTAAGGAAATGGAGGCTAAGGACGATAGAACGAGGCGTATTTGAGCACTTGCCAGGCACTCGGCTTGCTTTTCTGAGAAGATTCGCTGTGCGGTATGGCGGACGGGTGATCCGAGTGGGAGTGCATGGGCCCAGCAGAATGCGGAAGCGAACGTGCTAGACAACTCGCAGTAGAACCACGCCGGGCGGCTGAAGCGGACATTCCGTGTGCTCAACGTGCCCTTTCCCTGCTCGTGTCGTTTTCCAACTTGGTCCGCACAAGAATTCACGCCGCAAGCCGAACGGCTCACTGCCCATGGACACTCTGAAGAAGGGCAACTATCAGATGTGCATATCCGTTTATTATTATTATTTATTATTATTGATATCTATTTTTGTTCTAGGTCCCGGTCCAGGGGTCCTGCACACGGCGCCGCGGCACAGGTGGTGTTTTGTGTACACTTCTGCCTTTTTCAATCGCCGACTTGCGGAAAATTCAGCGGCTCGAGGTTCCTATTCCCTATTTCTTAGCTGTCGCGGGATCGGAGGTCCGGGAGCAAAATCCAATTTACCACAGCTGGTTCTTATCGCTCGCTGAAGCGCTTCGGAATCGCAAAGAGGGAATGCCCTAGCCCCAGGGCCTGTGAGAGCCACCTCGCGATCGTATATTGTTCGTGGGCATTGATACAGAGTGCTAAAATTGTGCGAGGGTATCATCTTGATCACCTACCCTATCACATCGACCCTGCACATCGGCCAGATTCCCGGAGATGCCCTTCATTCTGTCCCTCTTCATGCTCAACGTGGAAATCATTCCGTCTCCATCTCGTGCAGCATCGCACCTTCTATATAGGCATAGACATAATTGGCCGATACGAAACACGACGGCAACTCACTTCCGTTGCTGCATTCGCCCATCACCAGATTCTCACCGAGTCGCTGTGTTCGTCCCCTGTCCAGATCCCCGCCCTCCTCGTAGCTATACTAGTATTCAACAGACCATCGCTGATTGATCGATCTCGTGCTCTATGTGCATCAGACACTGATGCGTACTCATATTAATTATGGCGTCTATCCAAACGCGGTCGCCAAGCCCTGCCTACTGCCGCATTCCTTGCCCTGCTCAAATCCGTCCTGACTGGCAGCTGCGGGGACGCAATCACGATTTCAAATATCACTTGACATGGATCCTGTTGGTTGACATGATGGAGAAAACGAAGGACCCCGGGCGTTCTCCCAAGTCGGGGCACAAGAAGTTGTCACAGGCTCCGGCCAACAGCTTCTCCTCTCCCATGGCGCTGCAGGTTATACTTGCCCGCAGTGCTCGTTGCCATACCCAACTTGGGCTTCGCACACGCCCACGTTCATTTGTGACCAAACCGCTTGGATTGAACATGTCAAACCATTATCAGCTGGATGGATATGGACGTCTGCCCCCATCTCATGCTTGTTGCTCGCGCGGCTCCTCTCCGCGGACGGATTGATCTCGTTCCTTTGGCCGTTTTCAAGCTAGAGAGAGGAACCCCTCTGCCATATCCGATATTCCGAGGGCGGAAATCATTTGTCCCATGCCGTCAGCCGCATCATCCGCTCGCAGCGACGCCCGGACTCCACACATGATTTCTTGTATATTAACATTCTCGTCCGCTTTTTGTATGCCACACTGTTTCAGGCTTATATACTTCACCCAATCGTTCCTTTGTTTCAGCCTCGGCCTTAATGTCTGCCTGGCATACTCCTTACGAAGTTGTAGTGTGCTCCATGGAGATTGCATACGATATGTCGTGCAGGTCGTTGTTTCATAATGCATGTCCCTTCCCTGCCACGTATACATCATAATCATGTTGTAATCATGACCAGAAAAAAACCAGTCTTCCCCGTTCCCCTCTGGTCATCCTGGAGGCTCCCGTATTGCTGCCGGAGACGTAGAACCACAGCTTTGTGGCGACATCGCATGTCCTTTCGGATTATCATCGTGTTGGCTGTTGCGACTTCTACAACTCAGATGCTGTAACGAGACGAAGCAAGAAGCAATACTAGCTTGGTGTACCAATCTGTTCGGGAAAGATACAGAAGATGTGTTGTTCTTTGAGGCTTGATGCAATAGCGAGAGAGAGAAAAGCCAAGCTGGGATTCGCCGCGCTGATGCCATCGTTACCAGTGCTAGTTCTAGTTTCAAGGACCACCTCGGGAAAATGTTTGGTGTCCGATAAGACTCTCGAATCTCAAACCCACAATCCCCGCCGCCCTCGAGCTTGTCAGTAGGTAGGGAGAAAAGTGATTAGCATCGGTGGATTAGTGTGTAACTGTTACTGTGTGTTTCTCCGATGAAAGAGTCTTGACTGTATCAATCTGTCCTCAACGCGCCTGTTCGTAGTGTCTCAGACTTTTGTGGGGGAAGAAAGCCTCGCGATTTGCTTTGCGGCTTATGGGTAAGGTTTAATATAATAATGTTCAATATTTTAAAAAATTTGAGCGTTTCAAAGCCGAACTTCACACGCAAAAAAGGACTCGTTCCCTTTGAGGCTCAAAGCGTTCATCGTTCTAGGCTCGGCGTAGTCGCTAGGTGCCTCCACTCCCCAGGCAGCCTGATATGAACGTATCTACGGTGGTGGCCCAATAGATATCCGCCCCACGGTGGGTTTATAGGTTACTGCGGCTGGTTGCGAGCGCTGCTAATCAACTTGGTAACCCCGAGGCTCTCGCCGTTTCTCGGAGTCCTACTGCCACCAAGTTCATATCATGAGTTCCAGAACAGATGATGAGTAGCTCGTTTCCCAGCGTCAATCAAAACTTCTTCTCATCTATCTGTACCTTCGGCTATACAGTCAGCCGCGTCCCCAAGTGATGGGATCGCGCCCGACTGATTGAGACTTGAATCACGGCATCAAAATAATTAAGTATTCTTTCAGGCTGTAATCCGAGGGCTATGAAACCCACGATCCGCGCTGCACCACGTCACGACTACATCCGAGTCCCACACTCTGATTCACGATGCACTTGGTCCCGTGTTTGACTAGCAGCAATGAAAGAACAGACGGTCCTTCACTCCCATACTTCCCGTACGCCATATACTGCAGGAAGGTATATTTACCCCTAGGCACAAACACAAAATAAATCATATTTTTTTCGTATATGAACGTTGCATCACGGGCAAAAGGCATTCTCACAAGAGGGGGAAATGCAAGGTCGCCTGACTCTGCCCAAATAAAAGACCACATGCACCTTTGGACGCGAACTCGAATCAATAGATGTATCCGCCGTTCAAGCTTGCATTAGCTTAGTGGTCCCAGGCCAACTAACTTGCAAGGTCTGTGGGATTGTTGGCGCTTAGCAGACACCAATGTGTAAGTGCTTGTTGATTTGTTCCTAGTTACCAGTTACCACTGCCGCCTGCGATCCAATAACTAGCAGACCGATGATTTAGGGAATATTTTACCCATCATGCATTGATCATCGGTCTTGATGACACTATTGATTGTCCTGAATCACCGTCAGCGGCGGTGTGTGCGGCCCTTCTAGAGATAATACAGCGTTGGTTCTCACCCACCAGTACTAACCCTGACTGATTGTGTGCCATGCTCCATTCTGGGGCACTCCCGGGGGGCCGTCGATGAGTATGAATGTCCATACACACCCACACACACCGGGTCTATGTTCCGGATCATACTTCCACCCGCCTTTCATATTCTGCTGTGTTAAGCCCGACGTGATGGTGGGGGGTGTGAGACCAAAGATCACAATAATGGTGAGGAGGCAGGGGTCCACTGGCGATGAATACATATTGCGAAGAGCGCCGGCTGCCGGTGATCAAACTTTGTCCAACCTTCTCGCCACCTCCTGTTGTGAAAAAGCGCACGCATGTGAACGCCTATCAGGGGACCCTGCAACAATCAAAGTCGAGTATGATGAGAAGCATGTGCACACGTGCACGGCAAAGAAAAAAAAAAGGGAGGGGGGGGGGCTAGTAATGTTGATGTTTACTTTCCAGCCTTTTTTCTTCGCTTGCAGCTTCCGCGAATACGAATGTTGCTCAGAGAATCCTTTAACATGACTGTATGAATGCGTGGTTGATAGGACACCACGCACCTATCGCAGTCTAGATGAGGTTACGGTCCCCGAAACTTGGAACCCGAAACTATTGGAACTCGAAACTATTGCAAGGAGTAGCAGCTGTGCTCCTTTAATAAATTGTTGTAAAACGCATGTAAAACACCAAACGCGATTGTTACAGTTTTAAACCTTTCTCCTCTCCATTTCACTACGTCACACTTCACTCGTCACGCATTCACGATCTCCTCTTCTCTCGACTCCGTTCCGATTCCCTCCGAGTCGTCACTCCGTATCACAGTAGACCTGTGCCTCTGACGTCATAGCTTATGTAAGTAGTCTAGACCTTGTATCGCCTTGTACACACATAGTACACGCTGTAGTTGGTATATAGTCTCGTCGGTCATGTTGGAATTAGTGATGGTAATTAAGTTACTACACTAATCATCAACCTAGACACACACATAAGTGTCTATAGGGCAGTGCTTGATTGTAACATTAAGTGTTACTTGAGTTACATTAGGCTAATAAGCCTTATCTATTATATCTATGCTAATAGCATTAATAAATGTACCAGTACTGCACTATATGAAGCAGGTACTGAGAAGCACTATCTAAGGCACATCTGACCTGCCCTAAACAAGGGATCAATACAATGATCTCACTTTGGTAACTCTGTTATGAGACTAACTACTGATCATGAAATTGATCTTCCTATTGGAAATGTGTCAAGTTACATGTGTAGATCATTGACATATTGTTATCTACCATAGATCAATGTCAATCTGACACTGTTACTTACTAATCTTTGTTCTTATCATTTGATATTTAGATAGAGATTCATATGCTACTGGTTACTTTTTGATTCAGCTTACTCATAAGCTAATTCTTATCTTTTATCTAGAGAGTTAAATCTTCGACCCATTATTCTCTCTTTATCCATTCTATACACATAGATAAATAGTGTACATATAGTATATAAGGGCTCAAAGATAGCCCTGATAAAAACAAGCAGTTTTACTATTATATTTCTACCTGCTTTGTTAAAGCAATCTCCTCAAGTTACCAGTGAGTTCTCCACTGAGTCTTTCCCTTGTTGCACACTGCACCCAAAGGGATTTCCAAATCCCTTTAGCTTATGCACAGTAGTTCCTCATATTCAGAATACTCATTCACTTGCTTTATATGTGTGCGAGTCTTTCTTAAGCTTTGTGTATTGGGTTACACCATTACATTATTCTGAATGTCTCCTCCTTTTCTGAGTCCACTCTCTCCTGGAAGTTCCTTCTTGAGTGCCCTTTAAACATCACCCCAGTCAGCTGCTTTTCGCTTCAAGCCATCTGGTGTACCCTCCCACTTCTATCTCTCTGTCTTCAAGTCTTGCCCCTTAGGCCCACTCTTCACTTCATGGCCTTTAGTGTTCTCCACTCTTCCTTCTTCAGATCTTACCTGTCCCCAAGTGTTATTGTAAGCCCATTAGCTCTATTCTTCCATCTTCTGTGTGCCATCACTTTCTTTGTGCAGACACCATCTGTATTACATGGACATGAAAGAACACCCAGATTCAGGGTTAAGGAATTGCCGTTTATCAAGTTAACAATCCATTTGCTATGTGAACACTCAGAGACCACAACTCTGTCACCACTGTGTTAAGTCAAGTGCTTGCACTTGCATTAGTCATATACACCATGATAGTCTTTGAAATGTATAGTGGTTGGGACAGAAATCCCCTCAATAGTATCAAGTATGAGTGCTGAACAACATTATTGTTCATGATGAAAGACTAACTCTTTGTTGCTAAATAAGAGTGGTTACCTTGTTGAGCTAAATTAACACCTATAGTAAAGGCATACCCAGTTTCTATCGACTCCATCCAATTTGACTCTACTCTCCCCATTCCTACCACATCATTCCTTGTTGGTCTCTTTGTGAGTATCACAGAATGTCTCTCCAAGTTTACTTAGCTATTATTGCTGCTGCCCCTCTTGCAATGGTCTTTGACCTAACACTATCCCTCCTCATTACTCTGGTGCTCTTTGCACTAGCCTTCATCTCTGCTCTCATCTTCATAGTTCAGCAGACCAATGAGTCCTCAACCATGCCCATTGTCAGGATATGTCCTTCAACTGTTGGCAACACCAAAACCAATAAGGCTTCAGCCACCTCAAAGATAAGACTAAGGGATAAGGGAACTGTTTAGGTGGAAAATCAATTAGAACAGACTGAAGAGTCTGGCTGGTGCTTCATTGTATATATACTAATGTATATAAGGTGTGTTGCAAATCTCACTTCACAATCCCTTATCTTATCTAATCTTATCTTATTGCAGCGCTTATCTTATCTTATCACCCACGCTTATCTTATCTGCATCTTATCTCAACCCTTAACTCTATCTATGACATCATGGTCTAGAACCACACATGTTTTACATGAAGCACACTTCTCTTCCATTTAATGCATAGCCCTGCTTCTTTACTTCTATCTCCCACGACCGTGAGACCTTGTATATACTTATATGGTAGATAGTGTCAGACACAGCTTGGTCTGTGTGCATGTAACAGTAGTATAAATACTTGAATGTAGCAACTGAACAAGCCAGTCTTGTTCTAGTTGAATTCCCTTGATCTACCAGTTCCCCTCCCTTCTCTTGTATCTGTTGAGGTGCCTAGTCAGTATTGATTAAGGTTGCCTTCAAGGTGGCTATGAGGCATATTTAGAACCAGTGCTTACTGATCAATGACCAAAGCCAACCGAAATTCCCACAGTACCTGGCAGTGTGCTCCACACATCACAGTTGAGGCAAACATGGAAAGGGTTTCCGAGGTCACTGTAGCATTTATTCTATGCCAAATGTCAACTCATCAAAGCAAATTCTTCCATATCATGGGGTATGGTTGATGTATTATGGAATAAACTACTATAAGTGTACTAATGACTTACATGTTCATGAGAATAGTGGTCTAGAACTATGCAATGAGGTTACCATGCCTTAAACATGTGCTACCCATGAGGTATGACATCATATGAGTCTAGACTGTGTCACATGATGAGATAAGATATACTATAGATCAAGAGCTTAGATGCGAGATAAGATTGGTGTGTGCTTAGATAAGATAAAATAAGATTTTTGAGCACTAAAGCTAGATTGTGTGAGGGTTGTAACATGGAGGTATAAATAGTACATACTCTCAGCTATGATATTGCCCCCAGGATCATGTGATTTGGTTCACACACCATTGAGATAGATCCATTTTAAAACAACCATGTCATGGAAAGGGTTTCTGAGCTTTTGAAATGATGACTAGAATCTTAGTC
>JBBPMR010000215.1:0-31731 GCA_038090415.1 Rossbeevera mucosa | reverse complement strand
GTAGAGACGCACCATTGGAGACAAGTTCCCGAAGACCATTGAGTTGTATGGGATGGCGTCCAGCGGACAGAAACCTAGTCTGTCCGAGCCGTTGCGCCGCAATGCCGATGTTGCCAGTGAATGCTACGACTTGAGTGATGGGTCGCTTTTGCTGTATCGCGTTCCAGAAGCCGGGTTGAACACAAAGTCTGCGTAGAATACATCTCGCTGCGCTCTCCAGGTGAGTCCGAGTCGGTGCTCAAATCCCACCATGCACCGAAAGTGACATGGGGACAACGGTATTGTCACGTCTGCCAGATGTCGTCTGTAAGTGATATTATATTATATTCTGTCCGGGTTGCTAGTAAATATCAACCATCATTTAATGCCAAAACATTCATGTGAATGATACCTCACTAGGTCGCGGTTCTGCAATCTTCACAGCAGCTTTCCCCTCCCTTCGAGCATGCTCGAACTCGCGGATATCTGAGAGAGTTCAATCACATACTAGTAAACTCGGTATTAGAGTGAGCCTCGCGCTGGGATGGATCCGGGGCTCTCTGTAAATTAGGAAGTCAGAGCTAGACTTGTTCGCGTCTTGAAGTGCACGTGGGTCAAGCATGAGGCCCTGAGGTACTGGCCGCGATCCAGTAACGAAGACCTGAGACTAGGTGTCTCATATCCAAGTCAACTTGAACATTGCCGCTGGCACGCGTATACTAGTGACAATGAAAATGAGCGGTTTCCAGTCAGGAAGCTGAATAAGTCGCGCAGTCACAGGCTGAGGATTCTACAATTCAGGGTCAACTTGAAGCGGGAAAAGGGTTGCAACCTGCTCAGCCTGCGGACCACGGTCACCAAGTAACCACCACAGGCCATCGATGACTGCTTTTTGGCGAGTTGTAGATACCTCCCTCTACCAACTCCAACCCGAGGTCTTTCTCAAAGCCGCACATAGTGCCACGTTCACGTTCGCGTAAGGTTATCCTGAAGGATGTTATCGTATGGTCACGACTACAATTTCGTGCGTTTTTTTTTTTTTTACCTCGTGGATTAGAGGGAAATGAATTTATCTCCTCTTGAACGTCATCGGGGATAGTGCTGGAGATTCCGAATCGGTTGGAGACTCGGGCGTTGTATATGTGGAAAGTTCAATGTCCAGAACACTTCGGATTATTGGATTGACGACATTCCAATTTCGTCGTTTGTGCTAGATCTTCACTGTAAGTATTTCATTGACATGCGGGAAGCGCGAACTGAATAGGTATAGCCAAATGGGACCAGTGGTGTGTGGGGGATCGGAATGCACCACGGGCCATGGCAGGCGATCGCGCACCCAGCCACGCCAGGAGCCCGAGCGATAGTTGCCGAACGACATCGATAGCACTCGACTGTAGGTGTGTCTTGATCAAGTCAAAGAGAATTGGGATCAGCATGGACGCGTACGGACCGTCAATGCCATCTCATGTAAGTCAATGGACCAGCAAGAATTCCTAACAAAGGGTCTGTTTTCATAGGTTCAATCCGACTCCGTTCGCATACTCGACTGAAATCATAACATTACCGACCGGCTGCGGTATATCATCCGTCTACATCATCTCTATGACTCATCATCATCCCGCTCAAACCCTCCAACGGGTTCGAAAGTGGCTTCTGTCTGGTCCTTCTCCCACCAGTATCGCACTCCATAGAAGAAAAAGCATATGATCACTACGCCAACGCCTCCCACGAAGAATGGGGGGCCGTACTCCCACCACCATGATGGTCTATAAGGCAGAAGTAACTGGTCGATCTGAATGACGCCACCGGTCCTGCTTCCGGTGGTGGTGCGGCCCCAGGCCACCACGCGGGCCCAGTCAGCCTTTCCATCCGTTCCTCGGGCATCCTTGATCCCAACCATGTAGTCCGCTGCCTTCTTATCTTCCATTTCCTTGAATACAATGTCACCGTACGAAGATGTTGGGGACAAGAGCGTTTGGTAGTTGCCAAGCTGGTCGAGTGGCAATGGCCGGCTGTTATCAAGCATATCTGGAATGCTGACCAAACCAGATGGTGATGGAGGGGTTGGAATCAAGTGCTGGCGAATAATTTGACGTAACTCGTCGACGTCTTGGAGTAGTTGCGTCAGATTTTGGTTCTTGAACGCATCATCCGTAGGGCAGAGTAGCGTCCACGATCCATCTTGGACATAAATATCTGCCCACTCCGGACCTTCTGGTGGCGGGGTTCCATCTAGAACCCAGTCGAAGCCTGCCTTTGCCATCAAGGTTGTCATAGTGGTTGCTTTGCCTGCCTTCATCAGTTTCCCGACAGTTAATTCCACAGATCGAGGGATCATCAAATCCGACACCTCATGTATCACACCGGTGTCTGTGAGTGTGTCCTTTGGATATAATATGCTCTTCCTACCGGCCCAGCCCCCACTAGCACTGAGAATAGTAAAGCCACCCTCCACCCGGTCCAATTGCAAGTCGGATCCTTCTAGAGTAGGGAATGTGCGTTGGGACCCATTAACGAGACTCTTTGAATATTCAACGTTGTCAATGATGTGATGAAGGATGACATTCTCCAGGTCCTGTTTAGAAGATGCGGCAAGGAGGTGGTCGCTAACCAACAGACCAAGGCGCTTGAACGCACTGTTGTGGGGAATGAGAAAAGTAGTACGAGGCATCTTCTTAATCACGTCCGCAACCGAAGTCGAAAAAACGGCTGCGAGGAAGGAAGACAGGTCCAAGGATGGCAGCGCCGTCTGAAGAGGGTCCACTGGAGGCTCAAGTGGTCGTGAAATAAAGTATATGATCGTGTTATTGATCTCCACTGTTAGGATAGGTCAGATACTTATGATGACTGGGTCATAACAGCCATTGTACGCACCGTGGTCACCGATCATGCCTGCACCACCAAATGTGATATGTCGCACTTCTTCTGCAAGAGTTTCCTGCGCATTATGAACGTCGACTCTGATCACCTGCCGGCCGTTATCTAAACCCGGTTCATGAAGTTCGGTCTCCAACAGCATTCCAGTGTAGACCTTATTGGGCTTCCATATACCGGGAAGAAAATGGTATTCCAATGCTCGCCTGAGGTCGGGCGTCCCCGAATCGGGCAGGAAATAGGAAAAAAGGGAAAGCACGTCATCCGGTGGTGCCAGGATTGTGAGTGGCTTGTCAGTATTATTGATGAGATGCTCAAGACCAACCGAGTGAAGAAGCGAAACGAAGGAAGTGCAGTTAAGTGCGAGAAGGTATTTCTCTGGTGTCAACTGAAGAGATCCTTGGGGAACGAGCAAGGAGGACACGAGGTGGAGGACACCGTTGCTGGCATAGATATCACGGTCAACAAGTTTTGCTCCGGATATTGTCGTGCCTTCGGAAGCAACTGTGACTTCAAGAGTGGAGCCGTATCTAGTTGTTACTGGCTGAAAAATCAGACTAGTATCAGGGAGAGGACTGTGTTTTACACACATTGAGTTTCGGACTCGAATGAGTCTGACCATCTCACGCCGGGGTCCGAGACTAGGTGCATGTCCAGAATGCGATGAAGGTCGTCTGCAGCGAAGTCACTCTCCAAGAACAGTCGCTCGAGAGGATCGAGAGATTCCCATGCTGAGTCGAGGGGCATGAACAGGGTGAGTTCTGGGGATGCCTGAAGGATTTGTTCAATTTCAGGTGTCAACACCTTGCAAAAATAAGAGAGCGATTCGGCGTTGCGCACAACGGTCACTGACAAATGGCGCGTCAGTGTGTTAGCAGTAGGTAGAGTGAAGTGAACGGCTCACTGAGGTCGGGGGGAGGTTCAAGCATGTCTTCAATGCCATAAACGATGCCATTGGATGCCTCCACCTTTTCCTTCACGACCTTTACGCCGCCATTACCGGAAGCATCTACGCCGACCGAAGTTGTGCCATCACGTGAGGCGAGTCGGAGGCGCTGCGGTTGGTCGCCAAGTAGACCATGTGGAATGGGAAACCACGGGGAGGGAGGAGGATCGCGGGGAGAAGAATTGGAGGGGGGCTGAGGGAAATGGAGGGTCTTGAGGGTCTGTATGGAGGAGTCCTCGGGGAGTTCGAGTAGAGAACGGTTGAGGAGATGATAGAAGAGCTGCTGCCTAAGCTGTTCCTGCACATTGTCGGGTGCGAGGAGGAACGACAGCGCGTTGTTGTGTGCGCGCTCGATTGCCTCGTTGGTGGGTGCAAAGAAGGTGCTGCCGTTGAGCTTGTTGAGGGTGGGGATGAGACGAGCGCGCTGGAGGAGGGAGAGGAGGAGAGAGTAGTCCTCGTCCTTGTTGAGCACGTCGACGAGGGTATCCGACTGAACGTTCCAGGCGAGCTGTGAGGCGACGGCGGAGACGGCGAGGACGAGGAGGGAGAAGAGCCTCATCTGTGGCGAGAGAGAGAGTACATACGACTGCTACTACTAAATACGTGTCGCCATGTTCGACCTCCTCAAAACCTTCACCGGTTCCCCATCAGGGCCTCTCCAACACCTCATTCTGCCTCGCCTCACCCTCGTCGTACGCGCATGCTTCTCCACCGTCTCTCATCAACTCACCAGTCATTCCCCAGCTGTATCCGTCCGCTGATACGATCGTCCTGCTCAATGCCGCTAGTCTACAGCTCGTCCGCGTTCTCACCTTTCAGGAGGTGTTTCCTGGAATACAGAGTCTGGGCGAATGCGTCTCTTGCATCGCCGTTGATCCCGCCATGAAAATAGTATGTCAGTGTCTTGCCGTCCCGCTGCTCTACCTAGCTCCTAGCTCCCTTCGCTCTAGATCGTGGCTTCCATAAACACGCATATCGCAGCATGGTCCATGTCCGATGTTCAGACAGACACTTGGCGTGTCCATTCCTCACTGGTCCTTCCAGATGGCAACGTTGTTACCGCATTGGATTGCCGTTCGGGTAATTCTATCACCAAGGCATTCTGCCGCCATCTAATCCACTCCCAGGTTTACTCGCCGTCGGCAGCCAAACTGGCCTCGCAGTATATACACTAATTCTCGAGAATGATCTCCTCACCTGGAGCAACAAGTGGGCTACTCGGTACCAACATCTTTGCTTCCCCTTCTTCTGGCTTGACTCATCGGGTAAACACAGCGTCGTCACTCCTTCTTCAGTCAAACTCGCACCCACGCTGGCATATATTGCTACCACATCCCTTGTAGGTTCCGCTTCCGTTTCCGCTTCGTCATCCTCCATTATATCGTATCTTAGGACGATAACCGAGTTAAATTGTACTCCACTACTTCTGGTCGGCAATCTCAAAGCATTCCGCATTCACGGCCTGTCGTCTCTGTCGTCTGGCGATACTCGCCACTGTCTCGAAGGTTCGTAGACCTACAGTAACTTCCAACTTGAACTAACTTCCCATCGTAGCGGGGATTCCACATTGTTTACGACTACATCGGACTCCGTTCTACGGATATTTTTACCCGTCGTAGACTCTCCCCAACGACTTCAATTACATCTTGCAATCGACATTGGTTCGCCTTCCACCTTTCCGGCCACGTCTCAACCCATTTCATGCCTCGGGTCGGAGATAGTCTGGTTGGATAGAGAAGTCTTCGGACCAGTTCTCAAAACTCTTTTGCAGACACCGGATATAGATGGCCTCGACACCTCAAAGTTGCGAAATATGAAGGAAGAGGATTGGGATTTGTTCTTGCGGGTTCTCACAGACGGTTCTATGCTGTTAATCGCCGTGGCAGTGAGCTTCTCGCATGGATGTAGGCTGGACACTTCTGACTGGGCTCCAGAACATTGATCGCAAACCACCAACGTTATTGAGGCGGTTCACCGTTTCTCGTTCACTCCCAGGAATTTTATTTCCACCTCCCTCAAATATCTATCTCTTACCTTCCGAGAGTGCTAGTCTGACTCTGGTCACCTCTCCACCATTGCGCACATACGATATCTCCCCGATCACATTACTCAATTGGCGGGCTGACAGTCTTCAATTAATCGCTGCTGGACCAGAGCAGATTCCTTTGGAGAATAGTAAAATTTATCGCTTCGTTAGGACACCGGCAGGACGAGGCGTTGCAGTTGTGCGTGCTGATGGTGGCGAGACATGGATGGAAACGGACGGGGGACACAACCTTGCTCGCCTCCATTCATGGCCCTCTGCAGATCAGGTCGTAGTCTTAGACGGCGGTGCGTACAATTTATCACAGGAGCGTCATCAATTCTCAGATCTCTCGATTGCAGGGAAGCTTGTTGCTACATACTCGAGTGATAATGCCATGTTAACATTGCATTCGAGTCCTCCCTCGACCCTACGGCTTCCTCGCGTGTCGTCTATTTTCTCAGCACCTTCCCCGCGAGAACACGAGGTTATAGTCGCGTTGACAGAAGACAAGTTCATTTTCCACATTCATATTTCTGATTCTCCCCATCCAACACTCGCGCTCTATTCGTACAACAGCCTTCCGCTCTTTCAAGCGCCGAAGCTCTTAATTCCGGTAGACCCCATGGCATGGAGCAAGTCCTCCACGCTTGAAGAACATGGCAATTTACTAAGCCTCTTGGACGATGGGGAGCTGTGTTTTTGGACCCTGGAACACGGAAAGAATCCCGGATGGAGGTGTACGGGAAGAGTGAGAACTGGCAGGAGTGATGTTAGGATGGCAAGTTGTAGCTCGGCAAAAAAGTCTGTGCTAGGTACCGTTTGCTCTGCAGTCTGGCATGCAGTCTTACCCATCTAATATCGTCAGTTTCTGGCCACCCCGACGGACAGGAGCTTACCATTTGGGATTCCAATGAATCCGAGTTTGCCTCAGGCTTTGAGTATCAAAGGATTTTCAGGTGAGGTCGAGTTCTCACACCAGTAAATACATCCTCACCTTAGCATAAAGTGCATCTGAGCCTATTTATGACCTCGATTGGACCTCAACTCCAGACAACCAATCTATACTTGCTGTTGTGTTTGCGCATCATGTGGAGCTATTGTGTCAACAGCGTAAGACATATTTTGGTGATGATCCTGCCTGGACTATGTGCTTCAAGGTCGGGGTCGGAAGGTCTGTCTTTTCCCACATTATCATGAACGAATTCCCATTCCGTGACGTTAGATATGTCCCCTGCACAATTAGCGATTCAGTTTGGCTAGCAAGTGGCAGCTTATTAGTTGGCGTTGGACACCATATGTTCCTCTATGGCCAGACCCAGTCCTACGAGCCCAATTCTTCAACCGAGAGCTTGTTTGTCCATGTTGCAAGGATCAATGGCCCCCTCCCGGATTATCATCCCCAAATGTTGCTGCAATGTCTTCTGTGGGGTGTGGATCTTTCACTGTTGCTTATTGTCGATCATTCACCCATTTTGCAGGGAAGATATCACTAGCGAAACGAATTATCATTTCTCTTGAGCAAGCCACAAGAGGGGGAAAGACCTTTTATTGGCAGCCTTTTGATGTCACGGATTACTTGCAAGAGGACCAATCACATTTTGTAAGTTCTTTTCATCGTTGTCTGCACGAGGATAATTTTTACATTAATTAACAAGGGACCAGGAAGGTCTTACGGTTTGCTATTTGGATCATCAGTCCAATATGAAACGTGAGTACAGTGCCCAGCCCACTTCACTTTCTTTTTTTCTGACTCTGTGACAGTGTAAATGAAGCTTTCTCCAGAACCCTAGTAGAATCCCTTATGGAACAACTGGAGGTACAACCGTTACCTCATCTTTCACCTAATGAGCATGCGCACCTCATTGTTCTGATACAAACAACCTTGGAGGTGGGTGCATATGGATTAGCTAGAATGCACTGAAGTCTGACATCTCCATTCTACCATTAAAGATCGACGAGCAGCAGCGAGCGCTGGACGCCAACGGACTCCGCTATGTGCTGTCAATGCGATCATTCTATATTTTAAACCGCCGAATTGCATCAGACCCAGGAAGTCCTCGTTCAGGAAATGCCATCCCTCGCAAAACTGGTTGGAGAGAACGTATTCGATACAGGGACATGATCTGGGCGTTTCACAGCGAAAGTCAAGACCTATTGTTGAATACCTCCACTCTGGCTTGCAATGGGAAGATGCTTTGGTCAGACGCGCGAGCGCTTGGCGTATTCATCTGGCTAACTTCGATCGACACGATGGTGAGAGTCCTACGTGATTATTGGTGTGCTATTCTTAGGATGACCACAAGAAATCGCACATGGAAGTTATTGCTCGAAACGAATATATGGCAGGAGGCAACCGCGATCCTACCGCATGCTCACTATTCTACTTTGCTTTGGGAAAGGTCAAATTGGTCCATGGGCTATGGCGTCAGGCGGCATGGCACAAGGAGCAGTCAATAATGCTCAAATTCCTCGCGAACGACTTCACACAGGCACGCTGGAAAACTGCGGCTCTGAAAAATGCGTATGCACTGTTGGGCAAGCAACGATTCGGTGTGTAGAGATGATCCGCTATAACATTCTGGCTGATAACTCGGGTTCAGAATATGCAGCTGCCTTTTTCCTTCTCGGAGGAAGTCTGAAAGATGCTGTGGTTGTTTGTCTGAGGCAGCTCTCCGACTTCCAACTTGCTGTGGCCCTAGCACGCGTGGTTGAAGGCAACGACGGTCCCGTGTTGCGTGACATCTTGAACAACACTGTGTTACCGATCGCCTTCCGCGAAGGCAACAGGTGGCTGGGGAGCTGGGCATTCTGGCTCCTGCGACGCAAAGACTTATCCGTGCGCATCCTCCTTGTAAGTCTTGAAGCCGGAAACATTCGTACAGACTTCTCATTCACCCCCCTACAGACGCCGTTGCGAGATCTAGCCGAGTCGTTAGGAATGCAAGACCTAGAGATCGGCGAACCACACTTTGACGACCCGAGTCTTGCACTCCTATTCTACCAACTGCGATCCAAGACACTTCAGACTGCGACGGGAACTAGCGAGATATCTGGAAGGAGAGAATTCAGTTTTATCCTACAAGTCGCGCGAGTGTTCTGTCGGATGGGTAACTGTCGTCCACGTTTCTAACCTCTGATGCACATGGCTGAGATGAACGTTTTGTGCAGGTTGCCATGCCCTGGCACTTTACCTCGTTCGCTCGTGGTCCTTTGAGCGACCGTCGATGATCGTGAGGAACGATGCCATTGAAGCACAGAGTCCGCCGAGCCCGATCTCGCCGCGCCGCGCTATAGCCAGTAGCCCTTTCTTACGCAAGAGATCCTCCATCCTGATCGACATGGACATCGAGTCCAGAACGGCGTCGAGAAGACAATCCCCGGAACCGACTCCACTTGGCACACTGCAAGAGACTATTAAGGAGGAAAGTGATCATGCCGCTCGCAAGGCTGGGCTAGGAAGCCTAATCAAATCCGCAAAGCAAGACGTTCATGTCCCAGAATTCAACATGGACGCCTTTGGTGATAGCTTCCTCTGACACAATAGATGAGATAACACACGAATGGGCAACCACGGCTTTTGCAAGGGCACAACTGTACACGGTCTAGTAGTAGAAGTAGAATGACTACATCTCCACAGCCACTTCCCGTTTCTTGAGGACAAGTTCCTCGCCCACGACACGCATCCAGACATCTTGGACTTCCTCAACGACGGTCTCGAAGTGAGAAGTTGCATCGTAAGAACGAGTGATAAATATGTTGTCCGCCTGTCCTGAGGATACGGGCGTGTAGAGTGGACTGACGGTCACAAATCTGAAGTGATCGACGTGGTCAGCAATTTATGTCTGCCTTGCAAAGGGATACTTTACTTCTGATATATCGGTCCAAGGAGCTGAAGCCCAGGGGCAATTTCTTGCTCTGGTCTATTCGTTTCTACAATGGTGCTGACAATGGCGACGTACACGTCCTTGGCACAGACGTTGTGCGTTGAAGAGACCATCGCAATATAGATGTCTACAGTGACGTGAGCCGCGCAACACGACAAACAAACAAGCGATACGTGCCGTTTCTTCTGCGCACTTGGTTCTGGGGAATTATGATTTGGACACTGTCACTGTCGTCCGTACCGGGGATCGGGTGTTTCAAGATGCAGATCGCTCGGACGACTTTGCCTTCCTCTACAACGCGTAATTTACCGTTTTCAGCCTCCTGACCAGCACCAAAGTAACTTGGGTCGCCAATAACTTGCTTGGCTTTGACGGTTTCGTTGCCACTGCGTACTCCAACAAACATGCCATCCTGATCAGTTACGATCTCGTCGACCTGTTTGTCGAGCATGTAGGTTCCACCGTAGATGGCAGACAGTCGGGCAAACGACTGAGGAAGTTCCCCGAGACCGTACAATGGGTAGATATAAGGTGACTTTCCATAGCGGGCCATCGAAGAAGTGTAGAGGATGATACGATCGTAAGCGGGACGCGCAGGTTTTGTGATATAGCTAGGAAGGTATCAGCGAATATATGATCATCTGTACGCGCATCCTTACTCGTCATCAAGGTAGAGGGCCATGGCGTGACCAATGAAATCCTGGGTACCAGGTTCAAGACCAAACTTTTCATACACCGCCTTCATAGAGTCCTTATCAAGGTCGATGCCTAGAGCGAGAGATGATTCGGTGCTATACCCAACCAGGCCGGTGCACTTACCTTGATGAGTTACCGGGTCATCGTCCTTCCATCCTTGCAAGAATTCAAAGAATTTCTTTGCACGGCGTTTCTCGAATAAGCCCATCAAGGGACTCCTTACGGCTTCCATCTCGGTGCTCGGTACTTTGGAGATTTTGCCATCGCGATAGACGAAGCTGCCAGCGATCTGCTTGAACTCCAGATAACGTGTCACGTCAGTGTGGACGAGGATCTTGGTAAGCTCTCCAGAAGCGATGATGAATTTGGGTATCAGATCAACAGCGTAGTCGCGATCGCGACCGAGTTCTGTTGGTGGGGACTGATCGGGTTTGAACTTGCGATAGAGCTAGATCCCGATGTAAGTAAGCTACTTGTGGGCAGCACCACAACGTTGGCGTAAAACTTGCCTGGGTCAGGTTCAAACTGGCACTGTCGCCACCGTAATAATCATTTCTATCGATGTGAAGGACCTTCTTTCCCTCGACTGAGAGGAGACCTGACAAGATGCACTCTGTCAGACCTGTGCCGAGAACGATCACCTAGGCAGTAAGTCAGTTGATGAAGCAGCCAGCGATCAGATCTTGAAGTTGAATCACATCATACTCCTCATCCATGGCTGATTGTTAGCTTTCAATTAATTGCGGGAGGTAGTGGTAGTAGTAAGATAGGCAGTGGGGCGCGGGAGATGGAACTGGTTGTTGGCAATGCAACCACACCAACTTGAACTACTTATAGTGGCCACGTGCCATCGGCAGACATTTTCTGTAAACAAGCCCCAACGACTTCCTATAAGTCTGGCTGGTATATGACGTGCGTGCAACAATATGTATACGGCTCAGTAGAAGAAAGTAACAGAAAATCAAACGAGGCCGTCGTGTTCAGCTTTCTTCATAGTCGGTCTCGTTCTCCTCGTCCTCATCCAGATGAGAGTCAGCCCATCTTTTCCGCTGAGATCCACGCTCATGCCGATTTTTATGACCTCTCCCGATTTCAGGTGCATATTTCTCAGACAGCTTCAAAATCTCTGCGGTCACAAGTTAGTCAACAACGAGAACAAGTTTGTTAGCGTCACGGGGATCTTACCGGCTTCGTGTCTGCGATAAAACTCAGACCAAGACTTCTCAGGTCGCGTAGTTGCGTACTACACAACCATAAGTCGAATACATAGGACGACGATCACATAACAGGGACAACGTACAGTCTCGGTGAAAGATTGCCACCGCTCCTTGTGCGACATTTCATCCCAATGATTTCTGGCAATGAACCTGGCGAGGGTGCACCAATCTCCCCGTGTAAACGGAGAGCCAGGCTCCCCCATACCAGCTTCGTCCTCCTCGGAATCGACGTCGGTAACGCCTGAAAATGGTCCTTCAGAACGGAGTATACCTTTCCGGCCACGTGAAGCTTCATTTGCTGACATTATATCGTCGTCATCTTGGTCGTCTTTGATTTCTGCCTCCACCTCGCCTTCCTCCTCTTCATCGAGGTGATTTTTTTCATCTGGATTGAAATAGAAGTTATGATATGTAGCGAAAATTTTGTCGGCGATGTCGTGACGTTGATGCCAGTGTGACGCCCAGGAATTAGCAGTGTGTTGTGGTGCCTGACACACTTCATTAGGGAATTCTGACTGCCAAATTCGGAGCATTACCACTCACCTTTTCCTGAAGGAGCTTGCAGATCTCCCTCTTCGTGAGCGAAGGCTCTTCCTTTAGTCGCCATGAGAGGAACTTGATGAAATATTCGCGGTCTTCCTTGGTATATTTGTTTCCGCGGACACCGATTTCGATGGTCGAAGGAGGGGTTGGTGATCGTGAAGGGGGATCCGGGAGGGGGATATGAACTTGAGGTGGCATTAGGTTCGGGATATCATTGGAAAGTAACGGGGCAGAGAGGCTATTAAACGTGGCCCTTGGACGTTTAGGGGGACGAGCCAACGCCGAAGATGCAGAAGCGACAGGTGGAGTTGCACGCGCTTGCCGCGAGGCTTGTAAAGGGCCAGGAGGACGTCCTCTCCTTTTAGAGGTTTGGCGAGGTGGCGATGTTGTGGGGGAATGCGGGCGAGGTGAAATCAATCGTTTTCGTGCGACTTGGGAAGATGTGCCTTCCTCCACGGCTTGATGAGATGGATAACTCGGGACGACGGGTTTTTTGACGGTCTTTGGTTGCCCACCGGGCAAATTGGACACAAGGAGATCGAAGCGATCATGGTGATCCAGGTAATAGTCTTTCCAGAGATTTGCAGCATGATTATTGACCTTGAGATAAAGCATAAGCAGGGACGTGACAAAGGCAGGGACGCAACGCACACCATGAAGGCCCTCGAGAGCCTGTCTGTAGGTCTTGCCTTTCTGTCTACTTTCGTAGAGAGCTTGTGCGAGGATGGTGTCGTCGTTTGGGGACGAACCGACCGGTGTGCTGAGGCGCAAAAAATCCTGCATGATCTGCTGTGAGACCACGGAGGAAAAGTCGAGCGGGGTAGAACCCGGGTTCTGGTAATACTGGGGTTGGTTCATGTATGGCTGCGACACGGGCGCAGGCCGGGACTGCTGCCAGGGTGAGCTGTAAAACTGCTGGGGCTGATTCTGGGGGACCTATGATGACTGAGATTGTTGGTGAAGCGTATGGTCTGTTAGCAGGTGCTTACACTCGGATTCCCGTTCATCGACATTGGCAGAAGAGTTGTTATATGTGGCACACGTGACACGGTCATATGACAGAACACGGATCTCTTGAGCGGAGTAAGATCCCAGGCTCTTCCCCACACCATGTCGTTCGCCCGTCTTAGCCCTACTATATCCCGTCGTACGTATGCTACTCTCTCAGGATTGAGCCCAGTAGCTCGTGCAAGGGCAGAGAAGCTATCTGCAGAATGGAAGGGGACGCACGCGACGGGTGGTAACACCAAGAATTACATCGGCGGCGAGTTTGTTGAGAGCAAGGCGGCTGTGTGGCACGACGTCGTTGACCCAGTTTGTCGTCAGTTCTCATGTTCCTCATGTGTATATTCAATTGCTTCAGTCTACGCAAACGTTACTGACTCGGGTTCCCGAGACCACCTCTACCGAGTTTGAACAGGCCGTGGATGCTGCTTCCCAGGCATATCGGACCTGGAGCAGGCAAAGTGTCTTGTCCCGTCAGCGTTTTGCCATCGAGTTCGTTATGTTACGCTTTCTATCCGCCTGCGTTAATATTTCCGCTCAGGCTACAAAATCAGATCCGCCGAAATGCCGATTCCCTGGCAGCCAGTATTGTTCTAGAACAGGGAAAGACTCTAACAGGTATATATATTGTTGTATTCTGCAGCAACAATGCCTAATTAATACACATCAAGATGCGCACGGTGATGTGCTCCGTGGACTTCAGGTGGTCGAAAGTGCAATCGCAGCCACCTCCACGCTGCTTGGTGACAAGATAGAAGGTACTACCGACCTTCTGTAACCATGAGTGTCGCCTTAATTTTATGTAGTCAGCAAAGATATGGACACCGAGGTTCGCAAAGTGCCCTTGGGTGTTTGTGCGAGGTCAGTACCCCCAAGTCTTCTATTATGACGTCCACTTAATCCCTACAATGACCCACAGCATCGCTCCATTCAATTTTCCTGCGTACGTAACGTGGTTTTACCTACAGTTTCGTTGTTCATCTCCAATAGTATGATTCCGTTGTGGACGATCCCAATGGCCGCTGTCACTGGGAACACCCTTATCCTCAAACCTTCTGAACGTGACCCTGGTGCAGCCATGATAATAGCAGAACTATGTGAACGTTCCGGTAATATGTCCCCCGTCTATCTGTCGAATGCTTGCTTATGTGTGCACAGGCCTGCCTCCTGGTGTCGTCAATGTGGTGCATGGAACTATTCCCACTGTCAATGCCATTTGTGATCATCCCACCATAAAGGCTATAAGTTTCGTCGGCGGAGATCGCGCCGGTCGCCACATATATGAAAGGTAAATGAGAAATTCTATCAACGAAATAATCACTCCACCATCATAACTGACTTGTGGATCAGGGGCACGAAGAATGGCAAACGTGTGCAGGTAAACATCTAACCCTGTTTTATCAATCAATTATGAACCCCTGTATAGGCAAATATGGGTGCCAAGAATCATGCGGTACTGATGCCTGATGGTAAGCGTGGTTGTCGGACGCTAGAATGTAGGTTGACAATATTTAGCAAATAAGAATCTTGCGTTGAATTCTATTGTTGGGGCGGCATTCGGTGGTGCGTCTCATTTTTTCGCTATTTACAGGCTTACGGACTCTGTTGGTTAGCTGCTGGACAAAGGTGTATGGCCATCTCTGTTGGTGAGTGCTAATATAGGAACATTCATACGGTTTGGTTACAATGGATGCATTTCAGCCATCCTGGTGGGCACTGCCCAGTCCTGGCTTCCCGAGCTAGTTGAGCGAGCGCGAAAACTTCAAATCAACGCGGGTTTCGAAAGTGGTGCAGACTTGTATGTGTGCTCTTCCAGGCTAGATCAATCAGAGCTCACTGCCAATCGTTCCACAGAGGCCCTCTCATCTCGCCGTCTGCCAAGAGTCGTGTGGAAAGACTCATATCTTCTGCCACGGAAGAGGGTGGACGCATCCATCTTGACGGGCGGGGAATCACTGTCCCAAGTTACCCTAATGGCAACTTCGTCGGCCCCACCATTATTGAAGCCGCAACCAACATGCAATGCTATCGGTTGGCGTTTTCCCTCTCCTTTGTATTGCATGTCGTGTCTTACGCCTCGTACAGTGAAGAGATTTTTGGTCCTGTACTTACTGTCATCTCTGTGGATACATTGGACGATGCACTCGACATCATCAATGCAAATCGTTATGGCAATGGCACCGCTATCTTCACTCAGTCCGGCGCAACAGCACGCAGATTCGAGACAGAAGTAAATGTTGGTCAGATCGGTATTAATGTGCCCATCCCAGTCCCTCTTCCGATGTTCGCTTGGAGCGGTAACAAAGCGAGTGCACTGGGAGATATCGGATTCTACGGCAAAAGGTGAGCTCTTTCTCAGAGGACAATCAAATGGTAAGTGATAAAAAAATGTACAGTGGGATCAACTTCTACACCCAGAACAAGGTGCGGCTTCGCGGTTGAAAGGCATGCAGTGAAAGGCTAACTCCCCCTTCCCCAGACTACCACAAGCCTTTGGAGAGCTGAAGACGCTGTAGGCAACCGTGCGTCGGTAAACATGCCTACCTTGAAATGATCTGCTGTCGTCCTTATCGCCGAGGTTGATCCCGGTATGATTGAATTCACGAATATTGTGTTACAAGAACGCTTGGCATGTACATCTATGAAATCAGTTTTCACTGACAACTTGATCAAGGAAAGCTTTCGATAACTTTGTACACTCCTCAAAGCACTGTTCGAACCCCGTCTATGTGAAACCAGACACATGAGATCTCGTCCCGAGTTATAACAAAACGCTCACTATATCCCCGTAGTAAGGGTCTGAGATAGGCTTGTTGTCTAGGTATGACCCCCAAAGGCGCACGGTTGCAGTACTTTCCTTTGGTTTTTTGGCGATCACATTGCGAAGGTTCGATTCGTCGGCGGCAAGGATATACTGGAAATTGCTGAAATCGGCTACATTCACCTGGCGTGCAGAGTGACGGATCGGTACGTTATGCTGGACCGCGATCAACCCTACTTGCTTTACGATCATCCGTGAAATTCTCACCATTTTGCACGTTGAAATTGTCCTGCAATGCGGTCAGAATTATCCTTGACGTTGAATGAGTTGTATCATACTATACCTGTAATCCGGATCCTCGTCGACATGATATGCTCCAGTTCCTGCACTATCGACTTGGATGTCGATTCCCCGCTTTGTAGCTTCGTGTCTAAGCACAGCCTCCCCCATGGGAGAGCGACAGATATTGCCCAGACAGACGATAAGTACTGACAAGGTCATCGATGTCAAAATATGTGTCGGCGATGGCGGTGGACAAGCCAAACTTGCCAGTTACCGCATCGATCGATCGATCCTTTTCGAACTAAACATGCCTTCGCCGCCGATCCAGGTATTCCTCACCACAATCGCCTCTCAGCCTGTCCTCCGGAAGCGTCAAGGTCAGTCCTCGCTCGAGTAGTGTATCATGGTGGATAGTCGAGAGCTCACACACTGACGTCTCTTTCACCAAACGCAGAATATATATTGCGAATTCTACAGACCAAGAAGATCCTGTTCACGTCGTACGACTTGGCTTCGGACGAAGACGCCAAGCGCCTGTGGAAGAGAAAGGCACCACTCGGTCCGTGTCACCGTTATCGTTGAAGCATTGAAGTTCTCAGTTTCTGCCGGGGGGGATCACAGACAAGCAACAGCTGCCGGGCATACTCGTCGGGGGCAGGTACCCAGGTGTGCGTAAACCTGTCGATTGGGCCGTACGCGATCGAGCGATGGTGACCGAGATGTCGTGCACAGGACTTTGACGCATTGTTAGCATCGCCTCTATTTCTACCCGTCCGTCCAGCTTGCTGATCTCCGGTCATCAGTGAAGAAGCTGTCGAATACGACGAGCTGGATGCCTTCTTACGCCTCAAGGAAAGCTGGAATGTAGCGGTCGACGAGGACCACCCCGCGCCTGTCGCAAAACCTGTCGGTGTTCCGGGGGCAGTCCCTGTGTCTCAGATGACCCCAGAGCACCACAAGCCCAGGTTCTTCCCTCAAGATCCCGAAACTCCGTTGAAACCTGTGAACAAACGGAAAGATTTCGATATCAGTACAGAGCTGGACGGCTTTGGACTGCAGGGAGTAAGAGTCACAGATGATGACTTGACACAGCTGGTCAAGGATCTTGGTCTCGATGATGATGACGCAGCAGACGTGGTGAGGAGTTTAGGTGGGGATGCAGACACAAATGACTCCTCGAGACCGTCTGTCGAAGACGGAGTCAAGGCCACAACAACGAAAGAGGCTGGACCCGGTAATGTGGGAGTGTCCAGATCGGAATAATAATAACAGTGATCCGTTGGATGCATACTGGGTGTAGTCTACAGTCGAATGAATAGTTATGCTATCGAAGGAAGTCATGGGCGCAGTATAACGATATATATATATATATGGATTCGGATTCATAAAAAGGTTGTCAGATGATGATCAGAGTTTGCATGACGGCATGTTGACGAGAAAGCCACCATCAAGAGAAATTGTTGCGCCATTAACGTACGCACCAGCTCGACTTGCGAGGAACAAGGCGGTGCCCCCGATGTCCTCTGGAGTGCCAAGGCGGTTGGCTGGGATCCGCGGTGTGAAGGTTTCTCCAGCAGTATCCAGCATTTGGGCGGTAACTGCTCGAGGATCTGTAATCCAAGTTGACATCCGTCCGTAAACACAACAACTCACGTTTGCTCCGGAAAGCTCCTGGAGAAGGGGAAGTTCAAGCGAGCACGCCACAGGAAAGCCCAACGTACCACAGGCAACAGTATTACTCAATATTCCTTCCTTGCCGAGTCGCCCAGCAAGGTGGCGACTTAGATGATGAAGCCCCGCCTTGGCGGCAGAATACGCATAGGTATCGTGATCGGGAACTGCAAGGCCTTCAACGCTGCCAATCTAGTGTGTCTCAGTGTCAAGAGACAATGCGCGAGAGATAGATGGTGCACGTACATTAATGATTCGGGAAGGATCGTTGAAGACGCCTCCACTTTGGCCACCTTGGACTGCACCAGCGCGGAGAAGAGGCAGGAGTTTCTGCGTCAGGGTGAAAACCCGTTGCAGATTTAATGTAAGGACTTTTGAAAAACCATGATCCTGCGTTGCATGTTAACAATTTTGGGTCAAGGCAGAGGTGGCAAACAAACCGACTGGATATTCGTCAAGGGATTGAGCCCAAACTGTACCGGCGTTGTTGACAAGGACGTTGAGAGCGTTTTCCCTTGTTTGAAGCTCTTGCACCAAGCGATCCACCTCCGAAAGCCTGGAAAGATCGGCAGGGATAGACGTGCACATGCCTGGCCCGAGGGCAGAGAGTTGTGCTGCAGACGCGTCGCATTCCTTGGCAGAACGTGCGGAGATGTAGACCTTAAAGGTGGGTACAGCTCAGTCAGGCCCAGATTCCACAGCAAGCAATGGTAGACTGACAGTTGCACCGTTTCTGATGAAGGCAGCAGCAATCTAGGACAATGAGTTGTTGTTGTTTTCTTGTAGACGTAATAATTTACCATCTTGCCAATACCACGCGACCCGCCAGTGACGAGAACGACCTTACCGGCGACAGAAAACAAGGAGTCAGTTTGGAGGGAGCTCATTGCGGACGGAGAAGCAGCCCGGGAAGACAGAGAGAGCAGCGCAGCTTTGTAACGTAACACAGCCGAGTGAGTTTGTTTGTTTTATACGGTCTGATTGGCTCCATTCCATCAGGATGAGGCATTTACATGGACGACCTATTGTCATGAGTTATTTTTAGGATATTGACTAACATTACCGGCTCCCGGCATGAGGGAGCCAGACAACACACTAATTAATCTGTGTACCTAATTAAAATGAGACATGTGTTTACGCAGCTCTGTAGCACCTACAGGGTCCAACGGATGCCGCATCAGCTCAACTTTCAGATTCCAAGAGAACATCAGACAAGCGTGAGCGTCGGCGCTTAAGGCGCATGTCATCCGATGTATGGACCGAAGGAATGTCCACGGGAATGTCCTCGGATTTATGCGTCTGCCAAATGTCCTGATTAAGAATCATGATCGTGTCCAAGGACGATTGAAACCGACACTGGTGCTCGCGACGCGACTTTCGCTGGGGACAGCTCTGCGTGGTCGTTTTCGGACACGGGCAGTCCTGTCTTCCTTTGGCTCAGATACAGCCGTTTCATCCGTGGCAACACCCCATTGAACTGCAGGCAGGATGCATGCGGCTAGCGTGATGACAGAAAGAGTGAAGAACGTAGCAGAAGCACCGAGTGCGAATGTAAGAGGAAAGCGAGACACCAGGCCCCTGTTTCAGGAAAAGTTGGGTAATGGCCTTCGATTAAACGAGGCGAAGCAGCTTACCAGATTCCACGGCGCCTGAGAGCACCTCTCAAGGCAGCATTTGAGACACTTAACTCACGACCTTCACCATTACCTACGCTTTTCCAACCATCCCGCCGGCCAAGCTCGATTCTTGCATTGACGTAGGAGGTTACCGGGACATATGCAGACAGCAGAGGGACATCTAGATCAATGACTCGGGGTACGGTGGAAAACCCAAAAACAGCACGGTTGGGGGGGAGTGCAATAGCCTCGTGAGGGTCAGAAGAGTGAAGAAAGAGAGAGAGAAAGAGAGCGTACGGGTCTGCTGACTACCACAAGGGTCTTGTTGGATGGCATAGAAAGGTACAGAGAGGCCATGAAGTTACCAAGTGCGTAGTTTGCCTCAGACGTCGGTATAACTAGCTGAAGTGAAATGTCGTACGACTGAGCAGTAGAAAGTGCAGGCAGTGCTAGTTCGGCATAGGGTGAAGGGGCATCACTGCAGTCGGGGGTCAGCGAGTGTAAGCGGGCCAGAATGAGGACTGACCCATATTGGAGGTAGATAGGGACCTGCCAAGCAGCTGGGATATTTTTCCAGATGTACCAGCCAGAGAAGATGGAAAAGAGAAGGAGAAGCGGAATCAAGGACAGACAGACGAGCAGGGGCACGAGATGGGAGGCAATCCTAAGCGACGTCGAGGGCGGGAAGAAGTACACGAAACATCTGTGGATGACGGAGAGCACAACGCGAAGGGGGTTGTAGGTCGACAGAAAAGCCGTTCTACCCTGGGGATCGAGCTTAGGCGGGGGGCGGACCATTTCTTGCTCGACGCTGTGAGCGACGGTGAGGAAAGGTCCTATCGGAGCTTGAAAGGCGATCTCAAGTGCCACAACGCCTCGACGTCGATAATGATCAGCAATCTCGTTGGAAAGTCACCCTCTGCCCAAGACCTTACTCAATACCTCAGTACGCTGGCCAACACCATCCCCGCTCCTGAGGTCAAGTCTTACCCTGACATTGTCTACTTCAACTATCCTGTGCTCGGCGTCAGCCTCCAATTCACCCCTCGGAAAGGGTACAAGCCCGCGACCGGGTCGAGACGCGAGCAACTCAGGGATGACGATCTACAGTTGGAGGCAATAGACATCTACAACGTCCCCGTCGTGAACGGACCCCCCAGATCCACCGAGTCTGCCTTTTCCACGTATTCACGCCTGCCGATTGAATTGCACCTAGCTAGAGAGTCCCCAGCAGTGATAACTATTGCAAAGGACACCACCGGAAATGAGTTGGTCGAGTGGTTGGGTGAGCCAAGCAGAAAGGGCGGTGGCACCGGCCCGTCGAGCGGTTCGATCCATATCTGGTGTGAGTGGGCGCAGCAGGGCATCATGGTGGAATTCGGGGGCGACGATGCGAGGGGACCGCAAGCTTGGGAACGGGGAGCGGGCGCAGTGTGGAAGGTCCTGACCGTGTTCGAGCCGAAGCTCCATACGTGAATATATAAATTCCGGGTTGTTATTCCCAAAAATTGTTCACCATGGCTGCTCCATCCCATGTCACCACCAAAGATATGAGCGGTCGATTTCTCATGGTCAACTTTCATCCTGTGTCCTTTGTCGCCGTTGCTCATTCTATCTATTAATACACAGAACAAGTCCCTCAGTGACTCCACTTCAGACATTCTCCAGTACCAGGGTGTGTCATGGTTCGTGCGTCAGGCAGTCGCCATGTCTTCCCTCACTCTCATCATCAAACACACCACGAACGAAGCCGGTGTCGAGTGTATCGACATCAGCCAGAAACTCACCGGAGGAGTCCCTGTTGAGGGTGAGAACCGTACCTTAGACTGGGAGGAGCACGCGGGACACGACATCATCTTCGGCCATGTAACTGAGAAGGCGGGCAGGATTCCCCTAAAGGAGGTTACAGATGAATTCTTGAAGAATGACTGGACTCAGGATACCATTGAAGGCGACGTCGTCTTTACCAATAGCTGGAGTACACCTGGCAAGAACAAATATACGTGGAGAGCCCTACAGGTGAATGTTTTGTTTACACTACTCAACTTGTACTGGCACACTCAAGTGACCAATTAGACATGGGGCTTCGCAATGGTAAACGGAGCAAGGCAATATGTCAGGCTCACTACCTTCACTTCGGATCGCCTAGACAGCCCAATCCACACTCGCTTCGTCTACGACTATCGTGAGTACTCGCCTCCTTGGTTTTTGCGATGCCCTGAACCCTGTGATACTCACAGTTGGCCCAAATTGATGAGACCTAGTTCGCGATACCTACCCCACCATGAGAAATGATATCCCGCGTTACAGGAGTTATAAATACGCTGTTCTGAAGGACAGGGGTGTTGCCCACAGTACTAGCCACAAACAAGCCGTTCTGTTTATAGGGGAGGTTGACATGAATCATCGTGGTTTTCCACCCACATGTCATGATGTCTGGTGAATCTGCCCCGTCTCATTCTGATTCCTTCCCGCCCGAGTCCGCGCATGCCACCTTGGCAGCTGAAGTGGTCCCTGAAAAGGCAGAATTCGAGGATGGTGACCTCGCTACCGGTCCGCAACCGTTGCGCCGCAAGCTCGCAAGCTTTCAGGTCTACTTCGCCTCCAGTTGTCCTCGGCTGCATCGGGCGCTCCGGAGGACCATACTCTATGTAAGAGGACCCAGGCCGAAGCTAGACCTCCCTAGTGAGCTCAACTCCACACTGTCTTCTTTTTGAGCCTCAACACCTCGGTCGTAGATCCTGTACCGCTTCTAGGCCGTACGTACCACATCCGTGGCTACACATTCACCATCGCACTAGAGCCTGTCATACTATGGCTCACACGTCCGTTCACTGCATCTTGGCTTTTTGTCCTCCTTGTTGCCGCGTATATCATCGGCTTCGCCTTCTTTGCGCGTGCTCAGTGGTTCCTTACACCGTCTTCCTCTTTGATAGAATGCACCTCCGTTTTCTGGACCGAGAATGCTGGTTGCGGTCTTAACGGTGAACTATGTGCTCCCTTCACTAATACGTCCTTCGATTTTCGATGCCCTGCTCAGTGTAGTTCTGTCGTGCTCCAGAATCCTCGTCTTGTAGGCAACACAGAACTTGATTTCGTCCCTCTCCTGGTTGGCGGCGGAGACCTAGAAAAGACATATAGAGCTGACAGTTTCATTTGTTCTGCTGCAATACAAGCGTGAGTTCAATTGTGCTGTACAGTAACGTCCACTTATCGCATGCGGATGCAGCGGTATCATTAGTGACTCGACTGGAGGCTGTTTCTCCCTTCAACTGATCGGAAATTTTACCGACTACCTATCTATCACTGCAGCTGGTCTCACCTCCTTCGCCTTTCCCTCTGTGTTTCCCATGTCTTTTCAGATCTCGCATTCTACTTCACTCACTCATTGTACTGACCTTCGTACCCCTGCGCTGGCTTTCAACATTCTAGTTACGTGCATTTTATTTCTTGTTCTTAGACCCAAACCCATTGTGCTATATTGGTGCCTTGTGTGCATTGGATTTTGGCATATTGCTCTTTTCTCGCAACCCCAGGCAACCCCACCTCCGTTGGATGTGGCTTTTGGTGCTTTCCTCCCAGCACTCTTCGTCTGCTATGGCTTCTGGAGAATCGCCATTCGCTTCACCCTACCTGTTTTCACAGATGCTCCCTTCGAGGCAATGATATGGTATCTTGCGCCCTACTGGACTGGGGTTCTCACTAATCTCACCTTGTCGGAAATACCCATTGATCGTCTTACTGCGCAAGATATTACTCAGCAGCCTGGAGGCCTCGTCGCACTCATTATTATTGTCCTTATTCTACTTGTCATTGCGGTCAACCAGGCCCGTGTTATTCGAAAAACCGGGTACTTACCATACTACCTGTGTTGGCACATCATGGGCGGCCTGGTCGTTCTCGTCTTAGGGCTCCTGCCAGGTTTGCAACTTCGTCTGCATCATTATATTATCGCCATGGCGCTTTTCCCTGGTACAGGGTTTCCAACCCGCCTCTCGGCTATCTATCAGGGATTCTTGCTTGGCATTTTCCTGAACGACGTTGCTGGCTATGGATTTGCTTCCATCTTGCAAACCGCAGCAGACGTACGTCTTGAAGTCATCTCATCAATGACGGTGTAACCAATCCATTTTTAGCTGGTTGACGATGGGCCATCAGGCTCGCCACTTCCAACATTTTTTACTAACTCGGCAAATTACGACGCGGCAATCAGCTTGGCAAATCAAACGATTTCTTGGGTCCAAATACCAGACAACCTGTTTAACCAGGGCTGGAATGGATTCTCGCTTCTCATAGATGACGTTGAGCGTTACGTGGGCAATGGTCTCAACCTTTCCCTTGCCGGGTTGGAAGCGGGGCTACCTCACTTTTTCAGACTGGCCGTATGTACCTATACTTCTGTAACTGGACTACTGACATTTATGGACTACTACATAGTACGCAAGCGGTGGAACTGCTGGAGATTTCACTATGCCAGCAACCCTGTGGCCCAATGGGACGTGGGTTAACCCTCTTCCCGGAGCATCCTGATTTATTGTTATTGGATATTTATTTCGCACAAGGACATGAAAGGTGTACACAGAACGTATAAGATCTAGACTTGACCGCTATTCGCCCAGTAGCGCATACTCGCTGTAGGTTACGGACAGTTGGGACTCATATAGCTTACCGAAAAAAAATTGCGAAGGAGCTTTTGTTGGAGTTCATGGATGGTGTACACAAGAACGCTAGCGTCGATCATCGGAGGTACTTTGATGTCCAAGTCCGAGTCGCAATTACCGTTATAAATTTATGTAACACGTTGATCTTGTTCCGTTTCACAAGCGCAAAAGGTTCCAGTATGTCAGATCGAATCATCTGCAACTGGTCTTACCACACTAGCAGTTCAAAATGACGAGGAAATAATTCACTATAGAGGCTGGTGCTCTCTCCGGTGCTTGCAGAGAACGATATATGCACCACACTATTCTTGGAGCTATGAAACATGGCCGAAGCCGCTATTCATGCTACCCTCAACACCGGACATCAGTGCAAATCATATTCGCAGACAGTATGACTGCAAGAAAACCAGGAGCATACCAGTCACGAGCAGATTCGATACAATTTTGTAGTGCTGGACGAGACAATGAGAGGACAGATCTGCAAATTATCGTGAAAGTCCATGTTTCCAAGATGAGGATATCAAGTGTGATTTCAGTAAGACTCATCAACCTCCTCGGGGATCGAGTGCCACTGCAATACAGCCACCTACGTGGGCGGCTGGACTATCGACGATGAGCACGGAGAGTATGTTAAGTGTGATATGTTAAGATGATACAATCTATAATATAATTGAATGTGGTCGATTGCGCGATGGCTTATAGGGTATACGGTTATGGCATCAGAACCGTTACCGTAACATCAGGCAGAGCCGCAATAATATACAACATGGTTTTACCCTCCAGGGCGTAATTAGTTTGAGAGAGCGAGCGACACGAACGATCCGCCTGTCCCTCTCGCAAGGTAGTCGATACCTACTGAATTATTCCATGTAACGCGAGTCATGGCTCGAATCTTTTTGATTGCGTGGCTTTAGAGTGGGAAAGTTAAGTTTTGCGCCTATTACGATGGTGTGTGAGAACACCTCCCGCTGTAAAATATAAGGTATTCGGTCGTTAAGGAGACTGAACTTCGTCTTCGTTTCTGATGATGGAGAGGAAAGCGAAGAAAGGGTGACAATGTGACGAGCACCTTTGTACATGTTAGGATCAGAAGGTGCTGAGTCAGCAATAACCGGTATTCCAGCTGGCGGTTCAGTTGAGTATCCGTGAAAATTAAATGAGGAATTGAGCCATTGTACCAGGTGGTTAAAACGATATACGCCCTACTGTTCAGCCCGGACTGCGTTGGCAATGCGTGGTTGACACCTACTGCAGGTACTGACGTCATGATCGGCTGCTGCTTTCGGAGCTTCATACACTGGTACTAAGCACACCTCAGGCACTGCAACGTGTTGCCGGCTGGTGCCTGCCATGTCATCGCAACGGCCGACGTATCTCGATATGCTGTGCGTACGTTAGCGATAATGACGACATCGATATCGTGGACTTTTTCAGAGTTATGCTTGTGTCACGTCGGTGCCTGGACCGCTGACGTTCTGTGTGTGTGACTGCTGGAAACGATAGCAACCTGGGACGCGGGTGAACGTTTTAACCCTCTTCCTTGTTGAAAAGTCGTATGCCGCCGAGCGCAACTTGCGGGTGAGGCGTGACGATGCGGCAGATGTTATCCGCGATAGTGGACAAGGTACACTAGTGCACGAGCTACAACATATATACGAGCTAAGTTATTATGTAAGCGATGCGGATGTCGGAGCGAATGATTCTATTCTACAACATTCCTCGGACATCCTAATTTATTATTGTTGGATATCTATTTCGCACGTACTTGATCGCAATTCGCCGTACTAGTAGATGCGAGGTCGGGACCTCCCTGAAAGGCACACCAGTGTGCCAATTTAGGATGCTGTGTCTAACACATATGGGCCGCGGGAAGTTACCAAAGTTGCTCTCATGTAGACTTGATGCCTACTCCCACCTCTGGTCTACGAGGGTCGTTGAAGAAACGTCAGGGTGAGTGTCGCTGCTTGTACATATAAGTACAAGGTTTGACGCAGTATGTTCTATGACAGGACAGGGATGGGTCTGCACTATTTGTCCCGCAACTCGCAAGGGACAGGTCTCCTTCCTTAACCTCAAGACCGCCCTGGATCACGGACGGACTGTCCACAACGGTGCGACCTCTGCAGAAGAGAAGAACAAGGATGCGAATCGTGCAAACGAGATAGGTATCCCGGAAAGCGCCCTGGAGACTGCTGACGGCACTTGTCGGGATGAGATCGGGAGCCCTCCTCTTACGACGGAGGGCCTACGACAGTGGGAAATGCATGCCCACATCGACCACGTCTATGATTTAGTGCCATTCTGGCAACGGGGGATAGACGCAGCGGAGAAGGGCGAAGTTCTTCGGTTGGAGGAGTTTCTTGAGAAGATGGAGGGTGATGGGGGGTGGAGGACTGCCCATCAAGTACTTGGGATGCTGGGAGTATGCGATTGGAAGGTGAGCGAACCCGAACAGGCCAGGGATGGGTGGGATCAATGGGGGGAGCCAAATGAGGGTGGTGGGTGGGGACCGATTCCGTTCGGTTGGACAGCTGGAAGCGCGGGGGATGGATGGGGTCGTGTCGCCTCGGATGCTACGGAGTCATCGCACAGGTGGGGACGGTCGGAATTGAGGATGGATCGAGCGGGTAGGCCACGGGCCGATGCTGTGCGCCGGGATGGCTGCGGCGCCCGTATACAGGTTGAACCGACGAGGGCGGTACAGTGCGATGGCAGGAGAGAAGAGCTGCGGAATTTTGTGGACGCCATCATACGACAGGAAGCCGCCAACGAAGAGCGACGTAAACAGATGAACTTGTTCTTCGAGGTACGTCCCTCAGGCTGCCAACTTGCCCTGATTTATCTCGGTTGACTTTATATCTGATTGTTGCAGATGACCATCGAACAGAAGATCCAGAAGATCCAAGAGACAATACGTTTCCTTCGCACACACGCTTGAACCTCTGTAACATAACTACGCGGTGGACCTATGATACATGCTTTGAATTAGGGGTGGCCATTGAGGCTGTGAATCTCTATTGTGCCTGATCACAGCACGTGCAGTGCCAAGTTGGGTATTTAGAGAGGGGAAATCCTGCTCAAGCGCTTACAATTATGTCGAATTCGAATTCAGATCTCCCAGATGGCTGGATCCAACAGCACGACTCTCGCTACGACCGTTCATTTTGGGTTCGTTTTGTCCCCTTTCGCTCTATCACTGACACTAAGGGTGTTTAGGTCGACACCAGAGCAACGCCTGCACGGGCAATCTGGGTACACCCTTACGAGGACGAGCAATTTCTTAGAGAGCACCCAGAAATAAAGGCAAAAAAGGAAAAGCACCCCGAGCCTGATCTCAGCGCGCCTCCTTCGTATGATGCGGTCGTGGGACAGGCTTCGGGTAGTGGGTCCAATCCGACGGGTTCTGCCTCTGAGAAAGACTCGCACTCAGAGCGTAAACGGGGGGTGTTCGAAAAGCTGAAAGAAAAGGCAATCGGGACAAAGGAGGAGCGCGAAGAACACAAGCGATTGCGAGCAGAGCGGGTGGCACGCGAACAGGAGTTGGCAAGGCGGGAAAGGATACGGCGACTAGAGGAGCAGGAAACTCTCAGACGGCTACGTTCAGAGCGGATCGCACGAGAGCAGGAGTTGGCGAGACAAGAAAGAATGCGGCAGCTGGAGGAACGAGAGGCGTACATGCGCGCGCACGGTGGATATGCTCCGTATCACTCTGGGCCGGGCTACAACACGAACTACTACGACAACGGGCCTTTTGGTACAGGAAATACGGCTGCTCTAGGCTTGCTTGGTGGGTTGGCGGGAGGTCTTTTACTTGGGGACATCTTTAGCGGCGGTTTCTGATAGTTTATTGTATCTGTATGTCGTGGGATAAATATAAAGAATGATGTTGTCCTCCTCGTCATCCGTCGCGATGAGCTTACCCTTGTCGTCCTCGTTGAGTCCCCATGTGTGCGTTCTCCCATCTACGGACCTCGTCCATCTCCTCAGCGACGCTGCTCTTCCACCCCTCAACGACATTCTCCAGTCCTTTTCTCCCCTTCCTCAAGGTACCCTTTTCTCCTTTCCTCCTTAACCGGCTAACACTACAATCAGTCACCGCGCGTACAACCTCTCTAACAACAGTATCACACTCTTCCTTTTCCCTCCGCTTCTCCGATCTTGCAGAAACTGAACGCGCTTGTCTCGAGGATGACGAGAAGCGTGCGGCCAGAACCATCGACTGGATTGGCGAGCGCATCGCCAAGCAGTGCACCCACTGGCTCAGCGAACTCGACCACCCGCATCACTACAGCTCGCACACCCCCTGGTGGGACGAACTCCGCCGCTGTGTCGAAGGCGATCACTTGCCTTCAAAGTACGACGCTTGGAATCACCCACTCTCCAGTCCGTCCCATTGTCCTTCGTCTTCTTCCACACTCACGGTCCCCTAGTCATCCTTGCCGTGTCTACCACAGCCCCTAATCCATTACAAGCCATCTCTGCCCTCCATTCCCGTGTACTGCAATTTCCCTCGTGGGTCGATACCACACATCTTCTCTACACTCTCATCGTACATCCGAGTGGATCTCCCCTGTCTGACGAAGAGTTCGTGATTTCGCTTTACCTCTCACATCATGTATGTATTTACACCTTCCCTCATTAGAGCCACAGCGCTCTTCAATGCAGTCAAGAAACAGTATGGTTTGCATACGTTTATCCTTCCTTTGTCTCTCCCTTCTCCGCCACCTCCTCCTGTCCCAGTTCCTGCCCTCCCCCCTCGTCTCCCACCATCCTCCCCGGAGACATGGCCGAATGGTTCTCCAGTATCACAACCCCATTCTATGGCCTCCTTGGCTACTTTATCGAGGTTTTTGAAACTGTCAGAGCCAGACATCCAGCAGCTGGCGCGTTTCACACGAGAGTTTGTCGTCATGAGTCTCGTCCCTTGGATGGAGAAATGTGTATTAGAATGGAATGAAGCATATTCGTCCAGTAAGCGGTTGCCATCCCGCCTGTTCTCTTCTACACGCAAGTTCTTTGGCTCAAGCGTGACACCTACGCAATATCCCGTTCATACTTCCTCCCCCTCTATACCCTCCCTCCCCTCTCGGTCGCACACTCTCAATTCGACACAACCTGCGTCTACCTCAGGTACCTTAAATGGACCTCCCTCCCGGCTTAGACGCCTTGCAGAATTTGCAACCATTCTGGGTGATCATAAACTTGCAATCAATGTATGGGAGACACTGAGAAAGGAAAACAAGGATGGCTCGGTAATGAAGCCAACTATGCCTACTTTTCATCATCGGAACTGAATATCCCTAGGACATTTTATGTCTGCTTCTGTCACCCTCCCCTGCCGTGGCCGCGCATGCATCATTCACGATTTCTACCATATATCCGCCAGGTTTAGATATGACACCACAGGCGCAAGTACAGGCCCTCAAGTGTGCGGTTCGCTGGGAAGCTGGCATTCCCACCAACGACTTCCTCGGTGACGTGTTGGAGGGAGAAAGATGGCTAGTATGGGCAGCGGGAAATGTAGGTTTCAGTTAGCTCACGCCCCCAGGACGGCACTGATTGGGACAGCGACATTGAAGGCCGAGGAACCACCATCGGCAATACTTCTAGCTCACGCTGCATTCTTAAGTGCTCAGAAAAATGCACAGCGGAGAGCCGCCCTGTGGTATCTGTTCGCTGCGAGTAAGCTTGAAAAATGCGGCATTGTAGGTCTCCTCTTCAACCTGTGTCTTACGAGTTCACATCCAGTTGCATTAGAAACCTCTGACGATGTTCTTCCTCCGGAGAGCTCACGAACTCTTCAACAACCAACCTGAAAAGTCATTGTCACCGTCATTTTGGGACTCGGAAGGGCAAACTTCATCCGAACTTATACGATTTGATGCAGTGTCGTCAGGTATCGAGCATCCGCTAGGTAGCCGGCCCCCTTTTCGATCCTGTTCACGTTAATTATAGAATTTCTAAGGGAGACTATTATACACCACCGGTGACATCAAGGGTGCTGTCAGGCTCTTTCTAGGGCTATTACGTTGGTCATCCGCGCCTTCTTCACCACCCACCAATATCTATCGCGCGAACGAAGACGACACTGGAGACACTAACACAGACAAAGTCTTTCTGGAAGACTTTAAGGTAGCATTCTCGGTGCGTCACTCATTGAGAAGCAATTGGGGTGCCTAATTCCGGTACAGCATCTAAAGTCAACCTCAGATCAAGATGCCGACTTGCACGATTTGAAATTGCCAATTACCTTCGTGTGCCCGGCTTCTTGTCGTGCACGACTACCTCGTGACTCCACCGGTGGTGACCAGGTAGAATGGGAAAGGAGGGAGGATGTTTGGTCCGCGTTTTGGAAAACTCGTGGCAAAGAGACTCTCGAGAAAAGTGGCAGGGCTGCAGTGAGTGATAAGCTTCATACCAACAAATTGAGTATCGTGACGATTCACTTCAAGCTCTTAGAGCCCTTTTGGGTGGACCTTGTTCTGCAAAACCCATTGGACGCAGAAATAACTCTCACGGATATATCCCTCGTCGTGGAAGCGAAGGATAAAGATGCTCCGTGGATAAGCGAATATGTCACTATTGAACGAGTCAAGGAAGTCGTTTTGAGTGCGAAAGGAAACCATGTGGTGAGGCTCCCGCAGAACTGCCACTTTCGCAGCTCATTCCTTCCGTTTGATCCGATCCAGGTTTCAGTTGCACTGCAAGCGTCGCAGGCAGCTTCGTTGATCATCCCTAGCATTACTTATAATTTCCTTGGCCTCCTTCCAACCAGGGAATCTCTTGCACGACGTGGTAGACGATTACAAGACACTCCCCTACAAAGGCAAACTGTGACCTACGCTCCAGATATATTAATTAGAACTGACGTCGAGGAGGCGAGTCAAGAGCTTGCTGTCTCGTTTGAGAGCCATGAATCGCTTGTTCTCAACGAAGGTGAGCGCAAGCCGATAAGGTTTTGGATGACAAACACGGGGCACAAACCTATTGGTGAGGTATGGTTAGTTGGTGGTCCAGAAGATCAGATATGGCTCGGGTCATCAGAGTCCGAACCTTGTGAGCTCTTTTTAGAACGGGACAGATCAGTCACTCACCTCTGCTAGTATCAATAACAGCTGGCTCTACCGAAACTCTACATATAAGCAACAAACTCTCTACGTGGAATCCTTATGCTGTCCCCCTCAACAAGGAACTTCGTTCAGGTGACAGTACCCTTGTCACTCTTACGTGGCGTCCAGGCCACGTCGGATCTCAACAACTTTGCCTACTTTTTGTATATCGAGAGGTGAGTCTTTCGCTTATGCGCTGGTCTGTAAGCTGTGCATGAACTGTCCTCAGACTGGAGGTCGTGCCTTCCACTGCACGCGTGTAACCAGAGCCTACCATACCAACCCTTCGTTAGAATTATCGGCAACAATATCACCGAACCCTTCGATCGATAGCGCATTTCGTGTTAGCCTTGAAATGTTTAATAAATCTTCAAAGGCTATGCGAGTCAATCAAGTTACTACAATTAGCCCCAGCTGGAAGAATCACGCCTTGACGCCGCCCTCGTCGTAAGTTCACTGCT